>APFE031121609.1:149492-199885 GCA_000404065.3 Pinus taeda
TTTACATTTTTGTTATTTAAAAAAAAAAATGTTTTTTCATTGTTTTAATTTTTTTTTAATATTTTCATTATTCTTTTGTAATTTTAATGTTTTTTGCAATCATGATAAAATATTTTACGCCATTATTTCGAAATGCCGAAAATTTGCTATTGAAAAACAAAGGTGTTATTCGAGCATCAACACTTTTTGTTTTGAGGATGTTTTTTGCACAAAATTTACCATTGAAAAAAAAATTTGTTATTCGAACATCAACAGTTTTCATTTTGAGGGTGTTTTCTGGACTATTTTTGCACAAAAAAATGGTTTTCACTACCATTTTTAAAACATGTTGAAAATTTACCCTAGAAAAAAAAGGTGTTATTCCAGCACGAAGACTTTTTTTTTTGCATTTTTTTTTTTATGTTTTTACGGGGCTTTTTGCCCAGAGTTCCTATTTCAAAGTTTACATTGCTCTCTAAGTTTGCACTTAAAATAGTGGGCCTCTTTTGTGATAATATTAGTAATTTCAAGGCATAAGTGATGCCTCGTCTTAGATGAATGCTCGATAAGGAAGAAGGAATAGATTCTTTCCTTCTTTATATCAGCACCGTGTTCCTTTAATCTTATCTTAAATGATCGGCCTGTTTCTCTGATGTATCATAATCCACATGAACAGTTAATTTTGTAGACACCTTTAAACTACAAAGAGTCAACCTTATCTGTGAATCATTTTATGTTAGGTGGTCTCAAGGGGTTTGAACGGTGTGATGATTCCATTTCTTTTGAGGATCTTGTTAGTAGTACCACTAATATATGGAAGAAATGCCTCCCCAGTAAGGGTTGGGGAATTAAGGGAAGGGATGTTACAAATCCATTTGGGCACATCACTCCCGTCATCTAGATTAGTGTTTTAGGGCTCATCAAACCCTAATTTTAGTTGCTACATGCCCTAAACAAGTCACCCTTTTGAATGCCTCCTTCCCAGACAATTTTATGACTTGAAGACATCCTGAAATGGCCTCTAGAGGGACCAGCGCAAGTAGGCCCATGTAAAGGTGTGCTGCAGAACAATTGAGTCCATGCCAGGTTGCTCTGTAGAGCACTTCGGCCCTCTTTCACCTACGCTGGGTGATATTGAGTGAAATTCACATAGGTTTTAGGGAACATTCTTATCTCTTGGAGTCATCTAGAAGGTTCCCTCACTTATCAACTCCTATGAGCTCAAAAATGGATGAGGAATGAGTTAATATGCATCCTATCCTCTCATCCCTTCCTCCATAGAACTAATTCTAGGTATGGAAGGCCATTCAATACCACCATTTATGACATAACCTCCTTCATCCTCCTAGATATTGAACACTCATCTAAGTGATTAGAGGTTGGACTATGTTGAATTGTAAGGAGATAATGTTTCTATGAGAATTGGCTTTGAAGCAAGTATCGTAATGGTACAAGTTTGCCATGCTTTTGATGTGATGTGGACGGGATACAAGCTAGAGGAATGACTTTGAACCAGACACAACGATTGTAATTCCTTCTTCTATTCAATAAAGTATTTGAACCTTTTTACATATGTTTGTATTGTCATATGATTCTTATATGTGTGAAATGTATCTGATCCTATTCACTTGCATTCAATAGATATTTTGCTTTGATCGGTTCTTTGTCTTCCATTGATGTTTACAGGTACTTCTCAAGCCTATTAAGTACGAGGAGTGACAGGATCGATACAAAGGAGACAAGGGGAAACCGGAACTACAAGTAGGTCTTCTCATCTTCTTTGTCTTATCTATTGCTTATAGGAAAAGGCTAAAGTGCTTTAAACTGTTGTTCTAGATATGGCTACTTATCTAGGGAATTAGTATTTATCCATAGATACCAAGTTCTCCAAAAAAAATTGGTGACTCTGTTGGGGAATATCATCCTTCCTAGTAGCTTATCCACCTCCTAGGACACTCTTGCAAACCCTACTTGTGTTCATTGATTGTATTTCAGCTCTTTTGCATTGAAATTTTGGCCAAAACTGTGTGCCTTTTGAAATGGCTCATTGTCACCAGCGCAGGCTTGTGATGGACACAGTGTGCTACAGAGAAACCTTGGCTTAGGGACAGTGCTCAGTGCTCTAAAGTGCACTATCTCCCATTCAAGGCTGCACTATTTGAACCAATGTGGATGGTTCCTTATATTGTCAAGCGTGTTTTGGAAAAAGGTGCCTATGAGTTAGTAGATTATGATGGGATTCCATTGTCGCAGCCCCAAAACGGGTTGTACCTCAAACGTTACTATGCTTAATTGAGTGTAGTAAAACTCACTGTATATGTGCTTTCATTACATGTGTGTGTGTGTCAGTGTGTGCCTTTTAGATTTTTTTAATCTGGTTAGTAATATGCTTTGCATTTGTTGCAGATGTCAAAATCTTCGAAACCATTTGTTGGTTACACCGATGGTGCTAGTCATAGTACGCAGAACCTATCTTCTGCAGCTTGGGTTATTTTCACTCCAAGTGGCGATTTAGTGATTTTTCAAGGGATTTGTATCGGTCGATCGACGAACAACATCATTAAGTATAGCGTGTTGATCGAACTTCTCTTTGATGCCATTCCACTTGGCATTCACCGAATCATCGTTAGGCTGGACTTACAACTCGTTGTACTACAACTTACAAGTGTGTATACCATATGAAACCCAACAATTCTTCGCATGTTCCTTAGAGTTCATATTTTCGAAAAGTGTTTTGAATACATTCAATATCAACATATTTCCAGAAACTTTAACACATTATAGCGAATTATGTGTTAAATAGACATCTACGACACATGTAAATGTAATATTTTCAATTCACATCATCAATTGAATAGGATTTCACATAACCATATAAAACTCTGAAAGTAAAATAGATAAGTGTTTTAAAGATTTTTACAAAATTTGTGTCCAAGACACGTTTGGTCATCTGACCCAAAAAAATCAAAATGCATGCAAAACATCCTAAGTAGATCTAGTGGTGCTCATGATAATAGGTCACAACTTGTGTTATCATGCGCAAAAGCCTCATCCAGTGGCTGGGAACACCAATAGTGTGGCATTGCAGCCTCATAGGCAACTCCTTGATCCGGACATCTAGAATGCCAAGGGTTAATCCCTCTATGTGATCCTGCAACTCTACCAAGGTCTCAGCCAAATCCAAGTCCTAGAGAACTGCTCTCCCAATGTTTCTCCACGTTGGCCCACCTACACCCTGTTGGTGTCCCACAGGTCAAACAGTACCCACATCTGCATGCATGAGAATCATGTTAGTTTAGTCTTGGAAACATTAAAAACACAAAAAACATGTAGAAACTTGAAAAATTAAAAAACACGTTGGTCCAAAAATTTAGCTATAGCACCCCATTGTGCTCCAACTGGTAGAATCAAATATGGATCTCCATGAAAATCCATCTGTGAGTATGGATGTTGCTCGATGACAAGGTGTTGTCGATTGAGCCAACTGAAGACTGCAATTGAAAAAGTGATTGTTGACTGACGCGCATGTCAAGCCATCAATTCGACCCACCTCTACATACGTGAATCTCTAGGACCAGCTACACCAAGCGATACATGTTGTGGTTACATGAATGGGATTTGCTCTATGGTAAAAGTGATTAAAATTGAACGATAGCAAAAATTCTTTGTCTTACCACTTTTTACCTTGGTCAGTTGTTCTTTCAGTAAAGAAAGCATGGCCTCGCACCAGTTGAATACCTTTGGCTCTAGACACTCAAGTGCATACTGCATATATGATATGTTCACCAAATGTAGTGTCACACTGCCAGCCAACTTTGCGATTGTGAAGAGGATCGTTCTCAAAGGAAAATCACCTACATCCCTGATGTTTATTTTCCCATCCTTGTCAGGTTGTGTACTTGGCCGACAAAACTGTTGAATGTAATCTCTCGTCGATTCACCTCCACAGGCAAATCCAAAAAGGGAGATGGGGGCACCTCGCCTCGACATTTTGGTAAGAAAGTAAATATCATTAATGGTAACAAGGACCATCTGTTCCTTATGTGAAATGTCTGATATGTTGGATCTCATGAATGAACAAGGAAATGAAATAGTTTTATTTGTTGCTTCATTTCAAACAACTTGAAGTATTTTAGTAACCCACAGTTTTTGAGGGCCTCAACTGTACCCAGATGGTTAAGGGAAACCATGTCTTGTTCTTCATGCTCTCTTTCTCTCCGTATAATTGACATTCTGATTTGATGAAAGCCTAAAATCTAATCATAAGCTAAGCTAGGATCCTTTCCATGCAAAAAACAGGTCAAATTTTGGAGCGAACAGCTAAAACAAATTGGGGAAACTCACCCAGCACAGCCCAAGCATAGAGACAGTGCGATGCAGAGTAGGCAGCCTTCTATATGGGTGCTCTTAATCATAGTTTTCGATGTGAAATCCTGCGTTGATCCTAGGGCGCGAAAATGAAACCCCATAGGCCCCAAAAAAAACCCTAAAACTTGCATGAAATGACAAAAGAATGACCTAAATAGAAAGAGGAGGGGTAGATCTCCTACTAGTCTGGACAACACGAGAAATGGTCCATAGAATCTCTCACAGTCAGCTGATGAAGTTCAAGGTAAAAAACTAGCCCAAAGCACAAAACTGTATGGTAAGTTCCAAATGGTAAAAAATGTCATGGTAAAAACTTGTTTTATGTTTATTTCATGTTCATTAATCGAGTAAACATTAGTATTTGCCTATTTTTTTACCTATGAAATAGATATTTTTAATCCATTTGGTGGTGTTTTGAGCAGGTTTTATAGCTGACTTACAGAATGTGATGTGCTCCATTGTAAATTGTACCTTTGACCACGGAGCATACTTCTATCTATTTTTTGAGCTCTGTTAAAAATGAAAAACGAACCCCCTTGGAGTCCTCTTTAAGCTCTTTTCAAGCTCTCTAAACATGAAAATATTGTCAAGCACTTGTCCTTTTTAGCTCATTAACGGATTGGAAATGACATCTCTCTCATATTGTTTTATGCTTTTTCAGGCTTGAGAGACAAATCTACTAAAAAGAACTTGTGGAGTTTTCTTTTTGTCCCTTTTCAAACTCTCTAAACATGAAAGGGACCAAGTTATCTTTGTCGTTAAACTCGTTAAAACATAAAATAGCGACAAACTTGTCCATCTAGACAAGATCAAGTTTCACCTTCGCTAGACTCATTAAAACGTCACATAGCGATGGATTCACCCGAAGGGTGGAATTATGGAACAAGCATATGTTATCCTCCTCAAGCTTGATAAAAAATAAAGAGGTACTGGTCAGCAATGACTAAGGAAAATTGGAAAAAGGGGAAAATCACTTTATGGTGGTAGGTCGCTCTTGAACATGACACTTTCACTCCATCACCGTGACTATTTGGGTTCGGTTATCAGCTTGATGGTTATCATACCATTGTTCTATCATACCATCCATCACTTTCTTTTGGGTTAATGCTACCAATTCATTTCAGTGTCACCGACATGTTCAAGAGAATTCATTGAGTCAAAATTCATCCTTTGTAATACCGTAAACCTTCCTTTTCATGACCACCATTCCTGAACCTTGTGTCGTTAGTCAAAATCTATATCCAAAATCACTACACTCGTTTCGTGTCATTGATGTGTGATATAGCAAGGCCCTCCTGCGATGAGTAACTTCTTGTCAACATCAACACATTATCCAACAAGTTGACCTAGAAACACCCTTCCAGTACCTTGAGGCTTGCATACATCAATGGCAGGTTTCTCACTTCTGCCGATAGGTTTACATCAATGGCCTTTGACCGAAAGAATTTTTATGGTGTTCGACATCAAATCATCCATTCACACCATGCAGAATGTATTGTAGTACCTTGAGGATCATTATCATTATCAATGATTTCTCTTGCATCTATTAATAGCTTACATCATTGGCTAGTAATCAGACAGTGTCTTCCCATGTTCGACTTCAGATCATATATTCGCATGGTTAGACTCGTACTTGAGTGAACAATTGAACAAGCTAGAAGACCCCGGATCTAGTTTCATCCATCCGGGTTGTGATTTCAGGAGTACTAAATCATATGTACAATGGATTTATATTGATGGTCATTCCGATCATGGGTCTATATCTATAGACAACTGTCTATGTACATGTAATGAAAGTTTATATGCTGAGCATGGGTATGCCTTCCCTCAACAAATTCATGTAAAAATCAAAAATCATGATATATGTATTGTAATGGATGTAGGTCACCTTCCACTTTGAAACCTCCTCATCACATCGTAAAGCATTTCATTCGACATTTGCATTTTTCAACTTCATGCTTTAGGGGGCAACTGTTACATATCCATTTGGGAACATCACTCCCACCATCTAGATTAGTGCTTTAGGGCTCATCAAACCCTAATTTCAGTTGCTACATGCCCTAAACAAGTCACCCTTTTGAATTCCTCCTTCCTAGATAGTTTCATGACTTGAAGACATCCTAAAATTACCTCTAGAGGGACCAATGTAGGTAGGGCCATGTAAGGGTGCGATGCAGAGTAGTTGAGTCCATGCCAGGGTGCTCTGTAGAAAACTTAGGCCCTCTTTCACCTATGCTGGGGGGGATTCAATGAAATTCACATAGGGTTTTGGGAGTATTCTTATCTCTTGGAGTCATCTAGAAGGTTCCCTCACTTATCAACACCTATGAGCTCGAAAATGGATGAGGAATGAGTTAATATGCATCCTATCCTCTCATCCATTCCTCCATGGAACTAATTCTAAGTATGGAAGGCAATACCACTATTTATGACATAACCTCCTTCATCCTCCTATAAATTGAACACTCATCTAAGTGATTAGGGTTGGACTACGTTGAATTGTCAAGAGATAATGTTGCTATGAGAATTGGCTTTGAAGCAAGTATTGTAATGCTACAAATTTGTCATGCTTTTGATGTGATGTGGATGGGATCCAAGCTGGAGGAATGACTTTGAATCAGTCACAATGGTTCTAATTCCTTTTTCTATTCAATAAAGTATTTGAACCTTTTTCCATATGTTTGTATTGTCATATGATGCTTATATGTGTGAAATGTATCTTATTCCATTCACTTGTATTCAATAGATCTTTTACTTTGATTAGTTCTTTGTCTTCTGTTGATGTTTATAGGTACTTATCAAGCATGTTAAGAATGGGAAGGAGTGATAGGATCGATACAAAGGAGACAAAAGGAAAGAGGAACTACAAGTAGGTCTTCTCATCTTCTTTGTCTTATCTCTTGCTTATAGGAAAAGGCTAAAGTGCTTTAATCTTTTGTTCTAGATATGGCTACTTATCTAGGGAATTAGTATTTATTCGTAGATACCAAATTCTCCAAAACAACGGAATTTTGTTTTTTTCTCTTTTGATGGTTTTACCAATGTCCTTGTAACTATAGCCTATCTCATGGAAAACCTTAGTGAGGTGGTCAGTTTTTTGCTGAAGATCATTTTTATCAGGCAACCTTAAAACCCTAGTGACAAGTGTATTGAGGATCCCCATTTTTTTAACAGGGTGATGGTGAGACTTAGCGTGGAGATAAATATCCGAGTGAATCTTATTTTTTATATTTGATGCCTGATGCTTCCATCATATTCTTTAGTGAGAAGAACATATAGGAAAGGAATATATTTTTTTTCTTAAGTTCCATAGTGAATTTAATGTCATTATAAATTCCATTAAGGTGTTCCAAGAAATTGTTGAGTTTAGATTCCCTATGGAGCCAATTCACATTCGTGTCATCAACATACCTTTTTCATTTTTTTTCTTTCAAGGGTTATGTGTTGATGGTCTTCTTTTCAAACATCTCCATAAATAGAATGGCAACAATAGGGGATAATGGAGACCCCATTGCTACTCCTGTGGTTTTCTCAAAGAATTCACCTTGAAAACTAAAAAAGGTAGACCTAAGACATATCTCTATAAGTCTAATAGTTTGAGGGGCTGTTATGCCATGGAAAACCTCTATCGATTCATCATGAGGAATTTTGGTAAAAAAAAAAACAACATCAAAAATTACTATTATATCATCAGGTTCCCATGAGTCATCTTTTATCAAATCAACAAAGTGTTTGGAATCATTGATATAGGAACTCGTGTTGCCAAAACGAGGACTGATAATTCCAGCAATATATTTAGATAAAATATAGGTGGGAGAGCCATTGGTATTCAAAATGGGCCTTAGGGGAATTTTTTTGGTGTATTTTCGGGAGGCCATAGATCCTTTGGGTAATCTCACTGCAAGGAGTTAATTTCTTCTTAAGGTTATCATCAAGATTGGATTCTTTGATTGCTTGCTTTGCTTCATTAATAATTTTAAGGATAGGATTATGTTGAAGCCTTTTGTAACAACCATTGTTATAAAGGTGATCCTTTATTTTATGGTTGTAATAATACTTATTCATGACCATCGTGGCACCACCTTTGTATGCTTTTAAAATAATAATACTTTCATTATTCCTTAACCTCCTAAGGGTCATCAAAAGACTAGAACTAAGATTAGGTTTGGTAGGCTTTTATTTCCATAAAATAAGTGCACACTTCCATTTCTTTGGAGGATCTTGTCAGTAGTATCACTAATATATGGAAGAAATGCCTTCGCATTAAGGGTTGGGGAATTAAGGAAATGGGATTTCGTTTTTTATCTTTAGATGGCTTTACCAATGTCCTTGTAACTATAGCCTATCGCATGGAAAACCTTAGTGAGGTGGTCAATTTATTTTTCACGTGTTGAACGAATAAAAGTGTAGAGGAACAAGCCATGCTTAAGTAAGACCCCACTCAATGTAAAACTCTATGCCAGTGATTTTCTTGTTAATATGTAAGTAGGTTTACATTGTCTTGCAGTGCTTTGGATTTACTTAGTTTTCATTTCGATAGAGGGGATGTATATTTTCAAGCACGTGTTCTCTTTTATTTTCAAGCAAGTGCGATCTTTGATTTCCTAGCAAGCATGATCTTTCCTTTCCAAACATATTATTTGATCTAGTAATTTAGGGATTTTGGGAAGCATGTTCTATGAGCAGAAGCTACATAATCAAATGCTATAGAATCGCCTTAAATACACCCAGTGATATTAAGCTCCCCACTAGAGAAATTTGGGTGCTTAAGGCGCCATGTAGTCGTGTTGTGTGTTGTCTATAGGTTCATTTAGTTCATTCAAATAAATATTAGGTCTTGTCTCTTGGGCATGCAACATGAAGAGCCATGCAAGCCTACCAATGCTAGTCTGAGAATTAAAATAGACTATCTAGCCTAAACCATTACCAAAATTATTAACCATATAAGTACACCACTAGAATTCCTTGTTCATATAAGTTATTAATTTGGGAAATATATCCTCGAGAATATATATAGCGATTTAATAAGAATTTCCCTTTAAGATGTGAAATATAGAATCAATTTTCTTATAGATGTACCTTTTACTCCTATCTATTTTTAGATTTTTTATGATTGTAACTCTTGACATGTAATAACTCAGATGATTTAGAGATTCATAGATGTACATACCTTGCATTAATCACCCCTCAAACAAAGAAATAACTTATAAGGCTTCCTATAACATTTGCAAACCAAATTTTGGAATTTACTAAACATTTTAAAGTATGATTAGTTATTTTATGAAGGATAGCAGTGACTTAGTCTCTATTTTTGTTGAGGAAACCGGTAATCATAACCTATTGTCATTATTTTCCCTTTAAATTAGCGTAAGAATATCTTGAGGATGCATAGTGGTGAATTTCAATGAGAACTTACATTTAGCTCCTTGAAGAAAGGACTACTCAAATCCCCCATGTGATTAACAAATGGTGTTTATCATGCATTACATTTTGGCATCTATTTTGAATGTTCTTAAGGAATTAATGGTATTGTTACCTCTATTAGAAATTGGTGTGTTCCCTAAACTAATCCTACATTGGCTTCCTTGTACGTAAAAACACTCTTTCCCCCTACCCCTAATGACATGTGAATCATATAAATAGATTGATTATGTAACCATCATGAATGAGTTTGAAGTTGACATGAGGTATTTACCTTTGCCATATGAAGGCTTGCATCTTGTTTTGGCCTCAAGACTAGTGGTGGTTATGCCAAATATAATGGTGACCATGTACATCTGAATGATAAGGTATGTGGATTGTGGATTAAAGAGTTATTTCCACATGTTTATTATTACTTTATGGATCATGGAATTACATGTCTAGTTAGGGAATAAGCCTTGATACATGCTTGACCTTATGTGCCTTAAATCTAAACCTTAGGAATATCCTCCTTTGGAGAGAGAAATAGTCCACTTAAAGGACTCTTGTAAAATGATGAGATGAGATAAATGTAAAATTCTTGAAATAGAACCCCATATTTCATTAAATTTTGATTAACAGGAGTCTAATCCCCTTTGAAGATACACCAAAAATAGTCTTTATAGAATCCAAAATTGGGGTTTCTATAATGCAGATTCTCATTCCAAAAGTGTCAATTTCAAGTTCCAAAAGTACACTTTTTGATTAGTTATTGGTACTTTGGGAATTAGTTTTCTCTTTTTGAATCTCATATCTATGCTTTCATGGTCACTAGATTTTGCGCTTTTCAAAGCCAATGTTGACACTTTCATAGTCCAATTTTGCACTTTTGCAATCAATATTAACACTTTAGGAATATGTTTTTTCATTTTGGAATCTAATATTAGTAATTTTATAATCTTATTTTGCTCTTTACAAACTATTATGCACTTAATTTTCAATCACATTTAATTTATATCATTCACAACTTTTAAAGTTGGTTGCACATCATCTATAAGTACTACTAAGTTAATCACAAAACTTAATATAAAAAAAATATGAAGAATTAATTAACCATAAAAACCTTGTCACACATAAAATATTAAGAAAAATCATTGAAACATTACTTAACAAACTATTTTCATTTTTTTACATTAGATCTCACATCACTAACATCATTCAAGTGTAAAAAGCAAGGTCACAATTCATATAACAAATAAGTGCCATTCACATCCTCATAATTGTAGTTTTTGTGATTACCTAGCTCCCTCCATCATTAGAAACATGTTTTTCTTTCTAATCATCTACAATCACTATGTTTCTAGCATTATAAGCACCAAGATCTCAAAAACTTTATTTAAAGGTTTTGGATACACATATTCATTCCCAACACCATCATAACCCTTTCTCCATACAATGTCGTGATCAAATTCTTGTTGGAATAAGGAGTTACTAAGAGGGGGTGAATCAGTAATACGGAGGTTCTTAAAAATATTTATGAATGTGTCTTTAATTATTTCCTCCATTGTCAATTACTTGTGAGAGAATTAATACACGATACAAATGAACAACAAGATAAGGCATTCACATATACATACAATCCATCACATGAGAAACATACACATATTGACATTGGTATTTTTTTACGTGGAAACCCAAAGGGAGAAAACCACCAATTTGCTTGTTGTTATGATGTAAATTAAGCACCTACTTAATTACATCAATTTGTTTGTGAGCACCCACTCAGAGGAGGCACTAACCCCCTTTTGATAGCAAGCCCCTACTTTCCAAGAGGCACCAACCTATTATGAATGCAGGATACCACCTCCTCTAGCCACTATTGTACCTTTCATGCAATTTTCAAACTGAAAACAGGGGAAAATACATATACAGAGAAATACAAATATGATCCATTGCAGTTCTCCTCTGAACTGTGCTCCTTTCTACTCTTTCAACTCTAATCACACCCCTCAGCAATACTTTGTCTCATTTTAAACACTTGGGCCATTCACATCGCTTTCACATACTCCACTCCGCACTCTTCAACTCGTAGAAAAATCATGTGTTCCCCCACTTTGCTAATTGTGCTCCATTGTTTTGTTCCACTAAAGTGCTAGGAATGATGCTCTCTATGTTTACCATTAACCTTCCATTCATGCTACCCAAGAGTACTCTTTCATGGATGTCCATGCTACTGTTGCATCACATTATCTGATTTCTTCATGCAAATTAAACATTGAGAATAGGTTCCTAAGAATTTCTATGCTAAGAAATAAATCCTCAGTTAACCTGCACACTCTAACGAGGCTCTCCATGCTTATTCATTTGATCACAATGCTCAGAATGTACTCCAGCATGGCTCTGTTCTTTCTATAATCAATCTCCTATCCCTAAGGGTATGATCTTCATTCAATTCAATGAGGTGTGCATGGCAGATCATAGGTAGCTTACTTCAACTTGAGATAGGCCCAACATTCTTCTCTGAAAATCATGGTCCTCATTGCCCTTGACTCAACAATATTGACAGTCATTATTTATTCCAGTGATCAACTCTCCTGAACGCATTTACTCTTAGCTTTCAACTCATACATCCTTCATACATCTCTACTACAATTTCAAAGCTTCACATATCGCAACTTTATTAAGGTGGAATGTTACAAAATCATGGGATTATGATATTGACCTTTAGCCCCTTTTCTCTTAGCCTCTTATTTCTTTTCCACCATAGGACCGAGTGTTGTGACCAGTGACATAGAAATTAAGTGCTAATTGCTTCAATATTTTTTTCAAGGGCCTATCTCCTTGTGTTATTTCTTCGTGCCCTTGGTTATTTGGGCTCCATGACCAACTACCATCAATCATCGAAAGCCCCTGGTATCGAAACTTTCTTAAAATTCAACTATAGAGGAGTTATGAAATACCAACCTTCGAGATGATGTCATGTTTTTATCATCAAACCCACATGGCATCTCCTTATTGGTGACACGTGTCTCTAGGATTTTCCCCATTATGCCACCCAATAATGATGAAACTGACTGCCATGTGTCCTCCGTACAACCACATCATGCTGATGTCATCTACCACCATTAGCTTATGAGGGAAAATCAACGACTGCTATGTGTCCTATTCGTGGAGAGAGAAAGTGTCCCTCCATCCTTGGTTTTGCAAACAATTTCTTTGTAATTCCCTTTCCAAAGAATTCAATTTATAAGAACTTATGAAATCTTGAAATTCTAAAGTTCCGAACCTCTGAGGTTCCGAGGTTCTAAAGTTCTGAGGTGTCTGAAATTTGGCTTGTTTCCATTGAAATCTCAGACCTCTTATATTTCGACCTCTCAAAGCTCTGACTTTCTGAGAATCGACTCTCTAGTATTGGATTAAAAACTTTCTCAAAAATGAATTATAGTGAGGTTACAAAATCTTTGAACTCTGATATTCCGACCTCTCGAAGCTCTAAAGTTATGACAATCAACTCCCTGGTATCAGATCATAACTTTCTAAAAAACCAATTATAGTGAGGCTATGAAATCTTCGATCTTTGATATCTAATCTGCTTCCCTAGTTCTGAGGCTCCGAAATTCGGCCTGCTCCTAAGGACTTCAAGACCCTTACTTCAACTATCAATAATTTTTTATCCTGAGATCCATTTATGGACTTCCACATACCGTTGGAGACCTTTTTCAAATCAATTTCCAATGGAGAAGGTATGATGCAGTCCTTGAGCCCATTTTCCACCTAAAACATGGCTACAAACACTCTGTCATTCTTTGCACCTCAATTCTAGTCTAGTTGACATCAATTCCAACATACCAAGTGCCACCAATCAATCAGACAATGTAAATTGTCTAACAATCTCCCCCTTTGGCATTGATGGCAACAACATAAGCTCCCCCTCAAACTAGGCATGGTCTTCTTCATTGTTGTTCTTCTCCGATGCACCAATAAACTTCTCACCCTTTTCCATCAATGGCAAAGGATGGTCTTGAAAACTCGCCTTATACTGCTGCAGCTACTCTTCAATTGATCCCACATGCTGAGTAACTTCCAACACACATTATAATTGAGTCATTTTGGAGGAGGAGTCTCAACCCTATCTCCTACCTAGGATATTCAAAGGGTTCTTTTGCTAGTGTCTTAGTAAATATGTCTGTAAGTTGGTGTTTATTGACCACATATTCGAGCCGAACAACGCTAGTTGCAACCTACTCTCTTAAGAAATGGAACTTGATAGGGATGTGCTTGGTCTTTGAGTGCATGACATGATTCTTCGAGATACTAATGGCACTAGTATTATCACACATCAATGGAATGGGATCATTCAAATCTACCTTAATGTCCTTCAAGGTCTGCTTCGTCGATATAATTTGTGAGCAACAAGTGGGACCTGGAATATACTATGCTTCAACAGTTGATAAAGAAATGGAGCTTTGTTTCTTACTGACCCAGGGCGCTAAGCAATTTCCCAAAAATAATGTTGCACTAGAGGTACTCTTCCTATCATCAATACTTCCTGCCCAAACAGCATCAATATAGGCCTTCAACTTAAACTCTATACTTTTAGCATTCCATAGTCCATAATCAACTATTCCTTGAAGATATTTGAAAATCGTTTTGACAACGATGAGATGAATTTCACGAAGGAAATGTTGAAATTTGGACATAAGGCCCACTACTTGCATGATGTTTGCTCTAGAAGCTATGAGATATAAAAATATTCCTATCATTGATTTAAACTCAGTTTGATTTACCAATAGTGTCCCATCTTCTTTGCACAATTTTCCACCTGTAGCCATAGGTGTGCTAACTGGATTGCAATCTTCCAACCCAAATTTCCTCAAAGTTTCTCTTAGGTACTTGGATTCGGAGACAAATACGCCATTTTTTGACTGAGAAATTTACAATCGTAGGAAGAAGGATAATTCTCTAATCATGGACATCTTGAACTCTGTCCGCATACAATTTTCGAATCGATGTTCCATTTTTTTCCTTGTCACTTCCAAAGATTATGTCGTCCACATACACTACTACAATTAGTAGACGATCATCTTCAGATTTTATGTATATAACACTATCTATAGTACCTTTCTTAAAGCCTTTTCGCTAAGGATATCGATCTAGTATTGCATACAATGCTTTGGGAGCTTGTTTGAGTTCATATAAGGCCTTTTTTAGTTTTCACACAAACCCTTCATTTTCCGTGAGTGTGAATCCTTATGGTTGCTCATATAAACCTCTTCTTCTAGATATCCATTGAGAAATACATACTTCACATCCATCTAATATACCTTGATGTTTTTATGACTGTCAAAGGAAAGAAACATTCTGATAGCTTCTAGTCTAGCTACTAGTGCAGAGGTTTCCTCGAAATCTACCACCTCTATCTGAGAATACCCTTTGCAGACCAAACGAGCCTTATTCCTAATTACTTGACCCTGCTCATTTAGCTTATTTTTGCAGGCCTATGACATTTTTCTCGTTGGGTCTTGGAACAAGCTCCCAAGAATCATTCTTCTAAATTTGGTAAAGTTCTTCAATCATAGCTCTTACCCAGAATTTGTCCTCACTTGCTTGGCTAAAATTTTTAGTCTCAACCTGAGATAGTAGAGCAAGATTTATACAACTTGAACTACCAACAAATTTCCTCCTGTTCTAAACACCAAGTCTTTGATATCCAATAATGTGACTCTTAGGATGTTCTTTCTGTACATACCTAGAAGGTGTTTTGGGCCTTGGAGTTGTGCTCGTTTCCATGTATTCATTATCTAAATCTGTTTCATCTTGACCTGAGGCCCTGATGTCTAAACTCTCTTCTCCATTTGAGTTCATGTTTCCTTTTGAGGACTTAGGTTTTGGAGCTATTTCATCTACTACTACATCAATTTAATCCTCAACCATCTTTGTTTGTTTGTTGTAACACTTGTATCCTTTACTTTGAGCAGAGTGCCAGAGTAATATACCCTCACTAGTGCATGAATCAAAATTTTCAAGATTTTTATCATTCCTTTTGATAAAGAATTTTCTCCTAAACACCTTGTAGTGTTCAACTGATACAGGTATTCCCTAACACAACTCATAGGGAGTTTTATCACTATCAGGTCTGAATTATGTTCTATTTGATAGGTAGATTGTTGCATGTGATGCTTCTCACTAGAAGATGTGAGGTAAATTTTCTTCATCCATCATAGCTCTAGTCATTTCCTTGATTGTTATGTTATTTCTCTCAACTACTCCATTTTGCGATGGAGTTCTAGCCACAGAATATTGCCTCCTTATTCCATGCTCTTTGCAAAAATGTTCAAACTATCTTGAAGTGTATTCTCCTCCTCCACCTAATCTTAAGAATTTTATCTTTAGATATTTCTCATTTTCTAATTGAGCTTTAAATTTTTTTAAATTTTTAAACACTTTTGATTTTTCCTTTAAGACTACGACCTAAGTGGCCCTCTTAAAATAATCAATAAGCATCATAAAATACCTTTCTCCTCTTGGGATTTTTTCTCTAATTGGGCCACAGATTTGTGTGTGAATTAGCTCCAGTGGTCTAGATGAACATAACTCTTTTGTCTTGAAATAATTCCTAGTCTTCTAACCTAATTGACATGACTTGCGGATTGAATTATCAGGCCTTGATAGTCTTATAATACCTCTCACAACTCCTATCTTTCTAACTCTTATCAGATTGTCAAAATTAAAATGACCAAGTCTCCTATGCCATAACTGGGCTTCACTCGACTTGCTCAAATAGTAGCTTACTCTGGAGCCATCAAACACATATACATTATTGCGTATTCTTACTGCTTTTCCCACCATCTTTCCATTTTCTTCATTTCATATCTCACATTCCTTGGATCGAAAGGTCACATGATAGCCATTATCACACATATGACTTACACTAAGAAAGTTGTGCTTGAGACCTTCAACATACATCATGTTTTGGGCTTTAGTATTTTCATCAAGATCGACTATGCCCTTACCCTTAATTCTTATTGGGACATTGTTCCTGAAAGTGACATTGCTCCCTCTATCCTTTTCTTTTAGCAACATAAATTTTCTTTTATCATAAATCATGTGCTTGGAACAACCACTATCCACATACCATATGATTTCTTGATTATGTGATATTAGACCAAGTCCACATTCCATGCTCTTTCCATATTTATTTTTCCAATTCTCATTTTCTTTTCGAAAAGTTGGCTCCCAAGTGTTCTAAGACTTAGATGGGTACTCAAACCTACTTCAACACTCACTTTCCTTGTGCCAAAAATTATTACCTTTGAAACATTCAACGTCACTCATTAGGGGAAAGACGACATTTCGATTTTTTAGAGAAGAGCTTTGAGCTCTAAAATTATGATACTTATTGTATTTGAAATTTTCATCTCTTTCAATTTTAATCCTTTTACAATAAACAACATCATGTCTAAAGATATGATGTTATGACAATGACCATAAAATAAATAAGAATACTTGAAGTTGGAAATTTCATGAGTTTGTGCAAGAAGGTACCTCTATTGTTTGGCCGATTGATTCTTTCTTCATTGGTGTGGTTCCTTTGGGTAGACGGATTTATTGTTGCGGTGATGGGCTCCTCTTTAGCTTGCTACCTTTTTTTCTTCATTGATTCTTTCTTGATGCACCTTTTCATAGCTCTGAGGTTCCTCAAATCCTGTGAATTTGAAGTTCATCTTTACTATAGAAGATTCATGTGGTATGGAGTATCCCTGGCTCATTTTGTTTCCTAAAGACCTTTGATTGTTTAGCATGTGATATTTTTTTTTTGTAAGCTTGGTACAACCCTCTCATTTTCAGGTTTTTACATGTCCATTGTTCACCCCATTTCTGGGGAGGGTAGCACAAGAATCGAACCCAAGATCTCCGGTTCAGTGAGATTTCATTTCCACGGCCATTGCCACTTGAGCTACCCCATGCAGATTTTTAGCATGTGATATTTATTTCTTGTTCCTTCTGCAAATTTTTCATTTATACCTTTCTGAGTATTCATTTTCTCAATATCTATTCTTATAGAGACAACCTCTGCCTCAAGACTTTGATAACTCTCTTCCCATTTATGGGTCAAATCTTGAATAAATTATTCCTTTCCTTTAGCTTCTTATAATTTGACTTTCAAGGAAAAAATTTCATCTTTGCATGTTTTTTAGATTGTTTCCTTCGTTACCTTGAAAAACTCATGTTTTAAAGGCTTGTTCTCTTCTTCTAGTTTCTCACATATTCCTTGTTTTTCTTCTAGTAGAAAGGCTAAACTATCTTTTCTTTTAATGGCTTCTTCATTTTTTTCTTTGAGATGAAAAAGCTCCTCATTGTTGGAGTTATAAGTACCTTCTTCAGAACGTTGTAGCTATTCTTTTAGTTGCTTTTTATTTCTCCTTTCCTTCCTTAACTCATTAAGAGTGTTGATGAGTTCCCCTTCAAAGTCCACTACTCCTTATTTTTCTTCTTCCTCTTCAAAGTCAATAATATTTTTTTTGTTGGAGTATGCTCCAAATTGCATGAGTAAATACTTATCTAAATTGTCTTCTGGAGAGTTTTTGTTGTGCAACTAGTTTTTTGAGCTATCCTCTCAGGGAGTAAAGGCCCTTTTTCTTATAAAACTTCTTCTTCTGATATTTTTGAGATATTTTTATAATTTTTTTATCATATTCCTTTTCTATCCTTTCTTTTTAAAGGAACTTGGACAAAAAATGTCCAACTCTTCCAAAGTCAAAACATTTAAAGGGAAACTTCCCTTTATATTTTCCTAAGCCACGCTTTAGTTTCCTAGAAAATTTAACTGGCTCTTGATCAGATTCATAGCTAGGGAAATCTTGATGATTATTTTTCTCCTTAGCCTTCTTGGACACTTTGAACATTGCCTCCTTGGACTCATACTTCTCTCTTCCTACTCTCAACTCGTAGGTTGTGAGATTACCAGGCAATTGATCCATCTTGAGATTCTTTAAATCAACCATTTCTTCAAAAGAAGAGACTTTGGCATTAAATCTCATGGGTAGAAATCTTAAGACCTTTTGAACAATCATATCTTCCTTTAATTATTTACCAAGTCCTCTAATCATATTGGTTACTTCATCAACTCCGAGGAAGCATTCTTCATGTGTTCTTCTTCACTCATTTTTAAGCTTTTAAACCTCATTCTGAAGGTTTGAAGTTTTTCCTACTTTGCTTTGTCATCTCCTTCATGACTCTAATTGAGCTCCACCCACGGTTCCTTGGAAGACTTATGGTGCATAACCTTTACGATTTCATATTTACTAAGCCCAAAGATAATGGAATTCTTGGATTTAACATTATTTCCATATAATTTTTTACCATCTACATCAGTGGATGGGACATCAAGGACATCATAATCTACTAGTACAAAGCTCCAAACATCTACTCCTAGAAACATAAGAGAGGCTTCCATCCTAACTTTCCAAAAGGCATAGTTTTTCTCATCAAATACTGGTATCTTGTTTGAGTAAGCATCTTGACTCTCTTTCCTAGACATAATTCCATATGGATCTACCTTCCAGTGGTTAGATTTCTCCTGAAGGAACTTGGGTATGATACCAATTGTTCGAATAAGGAAATACTGAGATGGGGGGTGAATCAGTAATAGAGAGTCTATTAAAATTTTTTACGAATAATTCATAATTCTTTCCTCTATTGTCAGTTACTTGTGAGAGAATTCATACACAATACAAATGAACAACAAGATAAGGAATTAAAATTTACATACAATCTATCACATGAGAAACATACATATATTGACACAGGTATTTTTTACGTGGAAACCCAAAGGGAGAGAACCACCAATCTATTTATTGTTATGATGTAAATAAGCACCTACTTAATTACATCAATTTGTTTGTGAGCACCCAATCACAGCAAGCACCGAATCCCTTAGGATAGCAAGCCCCTACTTGCCAAGAGACACCAACCTCTTATGAATGCAGGCTAACACCTGCTCTATCCACTCTTGTACATTTCATACAATTGTCAAAGTGAAAACAGGGGAAAACACATATACATAGAAATAAAAATATGATCCACTGTGGTTCTCCTATGAATTGTGCTCCTTGATTCTCATTAAGCTCTAATCACAACCATCAGCAACAATCTATCTCAGTTTAAGCACTTGTGCCATTCGTACCACTTCCACATACTCTACTCCGCACTCTTAATCTCGCACAATGATATTTTTCCTCCCCACTTTGCTCAATTGTGCTAATTTTTTTTGTTAATCTAGAGTTGTAAGAATGATGCTCTCTCTTTTGACCATTAACCTACCATTCACACTGCCTAAGACTACTCCTTCATGCTTGTCCATATTGTTGTTCCATTAAACTACCTGGCCTCTTCAGCCACATTAAACATTGGGAATGGGCTCCTCAGAGTTTCCTTGCTGGGAAATAAATCCTCAGTCAACCTGCACACTCCAACAAGGCTCTCCATGCTTATTCATTTGATCATAATGCTTAGAATGTAATCTAGCATGAATTTGTTCTTTTTATAATCAATCTCATATCCCTAAGGGTCTAATATTTATTCAATTCAATGAGGCATGCACAAGAGTTCAGAGGTAGCTTACTTTCACTCGAGACAGGTCAAACACTCATCTCTGAAAATTGTGTTCCTCATTGCCCTTGGCTCAGTGATATTGACAATCATTATTTGTTGCAATGACCAACTCTCCTGAATGCATTTACTCTTAGATGTCAAATCATACATCCTACATAAATATCTGATCCAAATTTTGGAGCTTCACATATCGTAACTTTATTAAGGTGGAATGTTATGAAATCGTGAGATCCTGATATTGGCTTTTAGCCCCTTTTCTCTTAGCCTCTTATTTCTTTTCCTCCATAGTACTGGATGTTGTGAGCGGAGCCATAGCACTTAGGTTTTAATCCCTTCAATATCCTAATGGGGGCCTATCCCCTTGTGTTATTTCTATATGCCCTTAGTTCCTTGGGCTCCATGACCAACTACTAGCAATCATCGAAAGTCCCTGGTATCAGAACTTTCTCAAAATTCAATTATAGAGTAGTTACAAAATCCCAACCTCTGATATTCTAACCTACGAGATGATGTCATGCTCTTATCATCAACCTCATGTGGCATATCCTTAGTGGTAACACATGTAACTAGTATTTTCCCCATTAGGCCACCCAATAAGGCTAAAACTGACTACCACATGTCCTCCATACAACCATTTCATCTTGATGTCATCTACCACCAGCAACTCCTAAGGACCAATCAATGGTTACCTTGTGTCTTGTCTGAGGAGAGATAAAGGGTCCCTCATTCCTTGTTTTTGCAAACAATTTCTTTGTAATTCACTTCTCCCTGCAACCTTTGGTGCTTTCCAAAGAATTTAATTTATAGGAACTTACCAAATCCCAAAATTCTGAAGTTCCAAACCTTTGAGGTTCTAAGGTTTCGAAGTTCCAAGAGGTACGAAATTCGACCTGATTCTGATAAAAATATATGACCTCTATTATTTGGACCTCTCGAAGCTCTGACATTTTGAGAATCGAAGCCCTCGTATCATATTAGAAATTTCTCAAAAAGAAATTATAGTGAGGTAACGAAATATATGACCTCCAATATTCTGACTCTCGATGCTCCGAAGTTCCAAGAATCAGCTTCATGGTATGGAATCAGAACTTATTTAAAAAGAAATTATAGTGAGGTTACGAAATCTCCAACCTCTAATATTTGTCTTGCTCCCCTAGTTCCAAGGCTCCGAAATTTGGCCTGCTCATAAGGACTTCAAGACCCTTACTTCAACTATCAATAACTTTTGATTTCAAGATCCATTTATTGACTTCCACATACCGTTAGAAACCTTTTTCAAAACACTTTCTAGTGGAGAAGATCTGATGCAATCTTTAAGCCCATTTGCTACTTGAAACATGGCTACAAACACTCTCCCAATCTTTGTACCTCAATGCTAGTCTAATTGACATCAATGCCAAAATACCATGTTCCACCAATCAATTAGACAATGTTAATTTTCCAACAATACCCCCATTTGGAATTTATGGAAACAACATAAGCTCCCCCTGAAACCAGGCATGTTATTCTTCATTGGTGTTCTTCTTAAGCTCCCCCTTTGGCATCATTGACAAAGGATGTTATTGAAAACTCCCCCTAAACCACTGCAGCCTACTCTTCAATTGATCCCACATGCTGAGTAGCTACCAACACACATTATAATTGAGTCATTTGGAAGGTTTCACAACCCCTATCTACTACTTGAGATATTCAAGTGGTTCACTTTCCAATAGCTTAGTAAAGATGTCTGCAAGTTGGTCTTTAGTGGCCACATATTCAAGTCGAACAACAGTAGCTGCAACCTTCGTTCTTAAGAAATGGAACTTGATAGGGATGTGCTTTGTCGTTGAGAGCATGTAAATATTCTTAGAGATACTAATGGAACTATTATTATCACACTTGGTTGGAATGGGGTTAGTCAACTCTACCTTAATGTCCTTGAACATTTGCTTCATCCATAGAATTTGTGAGAAATAACTCGTAGCTTCAATATACTCTACTTTAGCAATTGATAAGTAAATGGAATTTTGTTTCTTGCTGACCCAAGACACTAAGAAATTTCCCAAAAATAATTTTGCACCAGAGGTACTTCCTCTCATCAATACTATCTTCCCAATTAGCATCAATATAGGCCTTCAATCATGGAAAATTTTAGGGGCTAATATTCGCCCATGGGCTAATTTTATATACTTTTCCAAAAAAAAGATTCGCTAATTTCCATTTTTTTGTAAAAATGACTCACCCAAATTTTATAGAATGAAATTATTTTACCCTAAAAATCGCCAAAAATTATATATAGACTATATAAAAATATTATAAATTTGAATATTTTTACAAAATATCTCCAAACATTTTATAGATTTCATATTATGGAGTAGTGGGATTCGCCAAGGCTTCTAAAATTTAAGATAAATTTCCATCCTTAAAATTTTCCCTGCCTTCAACTTAAACTCTCTGCTTTTGGCACACCACATTCCATAATCAGTTGTTGCTTAAAGATATTTGAAAATCCTCTTGATAGCAATGACATGAATTTCATGAGAGAAATCTTGAAATCTAGGCACAAGACCCACTACTTGCATGATGTCTAGTCTCGAAGTTGTGTGATACAAAAATATTCCTATCATTGATTTGTACTCAGTCTTATTTACCAGTGGTGTCTCATCTTCTTTGCATAATTTGTAGCCTATAGCCATAGGTGTGCTAACTGGCTTGCAATCTTCCATCCCATACTTCTTTAGAGCTTCTCGTAGATACTTGGATCGGGAGATAAATACCCCATTTTTTTACTTATAAATTTTCAATCCTAAGAAGAAGGAAAATTATTTAATCATGGACATCTCAAACTCTGTCTGCATATAGTTTGTGAATTGATGTCCCAATTGTTCCCGGTCACTGCCAAATATTATGTTGTCCACATAGACTACTACAATTTGTAGATGATCATCTTTAATCTTCATGTATATATTGTTATCTAGAGTACCTTTCTTAAATCCTTATTGTTGAAGGTATCGATCCAATCTTGCATACCAAGCTATGGGATCATGTTTGAGTCCATATAAGGTCTTTTTGAGTTTGCATACAAACCCTTCATTTTCAGTGAGAGTGAATCCTTTTGAATTCTCAAGATAAACATCTTCTTCCATATCCCCATTGAGAAATGTAGACTTCACATCCATATGATATATCTTGATGTTTTTATGGCTGGAAAAGGGAAGAAACATTTTGATAGCTTCCAGTCTAGCTATTGGTGCAAAGTTTTCCTTGAAATCTACCACCTAAATCTGGGCATACCCTTTGTAGACCAAACTAGACTTGTTCCTAATTACTTGACCCTGCTCATTTAGCTTATTTTTGAAGACCCATTTTGTTCCTATGACATTTTTCTCTTTGGGTCTTGGAACAAGCTCTCAAGTGTCATCCTCAATTTGGTCAAGTACTTTTTTCATAGCTCTCACCCAGAACTTGTCCTCACTTGCTTGGTTGAGATTTTTAGGCTCAACTTGAGATAGAAGACCAAGATTTACACAACTTGAACTACCAACAAATTTCCTCTTGGTCTAAACACCAAGTCTTTGATCTCAAAGAATTTGAATCTCAGAGTGTTCTTTCTATACAGACTTGGAAGGTGTTTTGGGCCTTAGACTTGTGCTCATTTCCACGTCTTCATTATCTGAATTTGTTTCATCTTGATCTAAGGGCCTGATGTTTGAACTCTCTTCTTCACTTGAGTTCATGTTTTCTTTGGAGGACTCAGGTTGTGAAGCTATTTCATATACTACTACATCAATGCAATCCTCAACCCTTTTTGTCTATTTGTTGTAACACATGTATCCTTTACTTCGAGCAGAGAACCCGAGTAATATACCCTCATCAATGAGTGAATCAAACTCTCCGGGATTTTTATCATTCCTTTTGATAATAAAAAAATTACTCCCAAACACCTTTTAGTGTTTAATTGATGCAAGCCTTCCCTTCCACAACTGATAGGGAGTTTTATCACTATTAGGCCTTAGTTGTGTTATGTTTGATAAATACATTTTTGCTTGTGTTTCTTCTCCCCAGAAGATGTGATGTACATTTGCTTCATCCATAATAGCTCTGGCCATTACCAGGATTGTTTTTTTCTTTCTCTCAACTACTCCATTTTGTTGTGGAGTTCTAGACACAAAATATTGCCTCTTTATGCCATGCTCTTCAAAGAATTATTCAAACTCTCCTAAAGTGTATTCTCCTCCTTTGTCTGATCTTAATCATTTGATATTTATAATTTTCTCATTTTATACTTGAGCTTTAATATTTTTTCAAATGTTTAAACACTTCTGATTTTTCCTTTAAGAGCACGATCCAAGTGGCCTTGGTAAAATCACCAATCAGCAACATAAAATACCTTTCTCCTCTTGGGATTTTTACTCTAGTTGGGCCGCATATATTTGTGTGAATAAACTCTAGTCGTCTAGATAAAGAGAACTCTTTTGTCTTGAAATGAGTCCTAGTCTTCTTATGAAATTGACACGACTTGCAGATTTAATTATCAGGCCTTGATAGTCTTGGCAAATCTCTCACAACTCCTAGCTTGTTGACTCTTATCAGAATGTCAAAATTCAAATGGCCAAGTCTCTTGTGCCATAACCGGGCTTCACTCAACTTGCTCAAATAGCATCTTACTCTGGAGTCATCAAACACATATACATTACTGTGAGTTCTAACTACTTTTCCCACCAGCTTTCCATTTTATTCGTTTAGGATCTCACAGTCCTTGGATTGAAATGTCACATTATAGCCATTATCACACATATGACATACACTAAGAAAGTTGTTCTTGAGACCTTCTACATACAACACATTTTTGGCTTTAGTCTTTTCATCAAGATTGACTATTCCCTTACCCTTAATGCTTGTTGGGGCATTGCTTCCAAAAGTGACATTGTTCCCTTTGTCCTTTTATTTTAGAAACATAAATTTTCTCTTATCCCAATTCGTATGCTTGAAACAACCACAATCCACATACCATATGTTTTATGTATTATCTGTTCATAGAGCAAGTCCAAATTCCATGATCTTTCCATATTTTTGTCACCAATTCTCTTTTTTTTTTTGAAAAGTTGGCTCCCAAGTGTTCTAAGACTTAGATGGGTACTCAAACCTACTTCGACACTCACTTTCCTTGTGAAAAAAATAATTACATTTGAAACATTCAACACCACTCATTAGGAGAGAGAAGGCATTTCGATTTTTGAAAGAAGTTTTTCGAGATCTAAATTTCCGATACTTATTATATCTGAAATTTTCATCTCTTTCAACTTTAATGCTTCTACAATCAACAAATTTATGTCCAAATATGTGATATTTATGAAAATGACCATAAACTAAATGAGAATACCTGAAGTTTGAAATTTCATGAGTTTGTGCATGAAGATACCTCTGTTGTCTGGTTGATTTATTCATTCTTCGCTTGTGTGGTTCCTCGAGGTAGATGAAGTTAGTATTCCAGTGATGGGCTCCTCTCTAGCTTGCTACCTTTTTTTCTTCATTAGTTCTTTCTTGATACACCTTTGCATAGCTATGAGGTTCCTCAAATACTACGGACCTAAATTTCGTCTTTCCCATAGAATACTCATGTGGTCTGGAGTATACCAGGCTCGTTTTGTTTCCTAAAGACATTTGACTATTTAGAATCTAATCTTATGCAAATTTTTAATTTATACCTTTCTCAATCTTCATTTTCTCAAGATCCGTTCTCAGAGAGACAACCTCTCCCTCAAGACTCTGATAGTTCTCTTCCCATTCATGGATCAAAACTTGAATAAAATATTCCCTTTGTTTAGCTTCTTCTAGTTTTACTTTCCCAGACATAATTTCATCTTTGCATGTTTTTGAAATTTTTTCCTTCTTTAACTTGAAAAAAAATTGTTTTAAATGCTTGTTCTCTTCTTCTAGTTTCTCACATGTTCCTTGTTTTTCTTCTAGCAGAAAGGCTAAACTATCTTTTCCTTCAATGGCTTCATCAATTTTTTCATTTTGATAAACAAACTCATCAGTGTTGGAGTTGTACATACCTTCTTCAGCACGTTGTAAATGTTCTTTTATATTCTTTTTCTTTCTCCTTACCTTCGTTAACACATCAAGAGCATTGATGAGTTCCCATTCAAAGTCCACTACTCCTACTTCTTCTTCTTCATCTTCAGAATTAGTAATATTTTGTTTCTTGGAGTTTCCTCCAAATGGCATGAGTAAATACTTATTTGAATCATCTTTTGAAGATTTTTTGTTGTCTCACTCTGGTGATAAGATATCCTCTTTGGAGTAGAGGCCCTTTTTCTTATAAAACTTCTTCTTCTGATGTTTTTGAGATTTGTTTATAAAATTTTTATCATCTTCCTTTTCTGATCTTTCTTTGTAAGGGAAATTGGACGAAAAATGTCCAACTCTTCCACAATCAAAAACTTCAAAGGGAAGATTCCCTTTATAATTTCCTGAGCCACTGAAAGTTTCCTGTCAAATTTAGCCATCTCCTCATCATATGCATAGCTGGAGAAATATTAATGACACCTTTTTCTCCTTGGCTTTCTTGGACACTTTTAACATTGTCTCCTTGGGTTCAAACTTCTCTCTTCCTACTCTCATCCCGTAGGTTGTGAGAGTACCAAGCAACTAATCCATCTTGAGATTCTTTAAATCAACCATTTCTTCAATAATAGAGACTTTGGCATTAAACCTCATGGGTAGATATCTTAAGACCTTTTTAACAATCATATCTTCCTTGACTTCTTCACCAAGTCCTCTAATCATATTGGTTACTTAATCAACCTGAGGAATTATTATTCTATGTTTTCTTCTTCACTCATTTTTAAGCTTTCAAACCTCATCCTAAAGGTTTGAAGTTTGGCCTGATTGACTTTTTCATCTCCTTCATGACTCTGATTCAGCTTCACCCACACTTCCTTGGTAGACTTACAGTGCATAACCTTTATGAGTTCAAATTGACTAAGGTCAAAAATAATGGAATTCTTGGCTTTAGCATTATTTCCATACAATTTTTTACCATTTTCATCCATGGGATGGACATCAAGGATTTCATAATCTCCTAGTACATAGCTCTAAACATCTACTCCTAGAGACATAATATAGGCTTCCATCCTAACTTTCAAGAAGTCATAGTTTTTACCATCAAATATTGGTATCTTGCTTGAGTAAGCATCTTGACTCTATTGCCTAGACATAATTCCTTATGGATCTAATTTCCAGTTACTATACTATTCCTGAAGGAACTTGGCTCTGATACCAATTGTTGGAATAAGGAATTACTAAGAGGGGGATGAATACATAATGGTAAGGTTCTTAAAACATTTTATGAATAATTCTTTAATTATTTTCTCTACTATCCATTACTTGTGAAGGAATTCATACATAATACAAATGAACATCAAGATAAAGCATTCACATGTACATACAATCCATCACATGAGAAATATACACATATTGACACAGGATTTTTTACATGGAAACCCAAAGGGAGAAAGCCACCAATTTGTTTGTTGTTATGATGTAAATTAAGCACCAACTTAATTACACTAGTTTGTTTGTGAGCACCCACTCATAGGAGGAACTGACCCCCTTAGGATAGAAAGCCCCTACTTTCCAAGAGGCACCAACCTCTTATGAATGCAAGCCACCATCTTCTCTAGCCATTGCTCTACCTTCCATACAATTTTCAAACTGAAAACAAAGGAAAATACATATACATAGAAATACAAATTTGATCCACCACAATTTTCCTCTAAATTGTGCTCCTTGACGATTCTTCAGCTCTAATCACAACCCTCAGCAACACTCTGTCTTAGTTAAAACACTTAGGCCATTCACACCACTTTCACATATTCCACTTTGCACTCTTCAGCTTGCACAACAATACCATGTTCCCCCACTTTGCTCAATTGTGCTCCTTTTCTTGGTTCCTCTACAGTGCTAAGAATGATGATCTCTTTGTTGACCATTAACCTACCATTCTCGCTACCCAAGAGTACTCTTGCATGGTTGACCATGTTGTTGTTGCATCAAACTTCCTGATCTCTTCAACCACATTAAACATTGGGAATGGGCTCCTGAGAGTTTACATGCTGAGAAATAAATCCTTAGTCAACCAGCACACTCCAACAAGGCTCTCCATGCTTATTCATTTGATCACAATGCTCGTAATGTACTCTAACATGGCTTTGTTATTTATGTAATCAATCTCTTGTCCCTAAGGGTCTGATCTTCATTCAATTCAATGAGGTGTGTAGGAGAGATCAGAGGTAGCTTACTTCAACTCGAGACATTCCCAACACTCGTCAATCTTGACAGTCAGTATTTATCCTAGAAACCAACTCACCTAAATGCATTTAGTCTTAGTTATCGACTCATACATCCTTCATACAGCACTGCTGCAATTCCAAAGCTTCACATATTATAACTTTATTAAGGTGAAATGTTACGAAATCATGAGATTTTGATATTGGTCTTTAACCCTTTTCTCGTAGCCTCTTAATATTTTTCCACCATAGGATCGGGTGTTGTGACCTATGGCATAACACTTTGATGCTAAGCCCTTCAGGATCTTATCAGAGCCTATATCCTTTTGTTATTTCTCTACGCCCTTGGTTCTTTTGGCTCCACAACCAACTGTTGGCAATCATCGAAAGCCTCTAGTATCAAAACTTTCTCAAAAGTCAATTATAGAGGAGCTACAAAATCTTGACCTACAATATTCCCACCTCTGAGTTGACGCCATGCTCTTGTAATAAACCCCACCTGACATCTCCTTAGTGGTGACATGTGTCACCAGTATTTACCCCATTAGGCCACCCAATAATCTTGAAACTGACTACCACATGTCCTTCATAAAACCACATCATGTTGATGTCATCTACCACTATCAGCTTCTGGTGGCCAATCCAAGACGGCCATGTGTCATGTCCGAGGAGAGAGAAAGGGTCCCTTGGTCCTTGGTTTTGCAAACAGTTCTTAGTAATTCCCTACTCCCTGCAACCCTTGATGCTTTCCAAATAATTCAATTTATAAGAACTTATGAAATCCTGAAATTCTAAAGTTCTGAACCTCCAAGGTTTTGAGGTTTTGAAGTTCAAAGGGGTTTGAAATCTGAACTAATTTCGATGTAATCTCTGACCTCCAATATCTGGACGTCTCGAAGCTCTAATGTTCCGAGAATCAGCTCCCTAGTATCGGATCAAAACTTTCTCTAAAAGCAATTATAGTGAGGTTACAAAATCTCTAACCTATGATATTCTGACCTCTTGAGGCTTCAATGTTCCGAGAATCAGATCCCTGGTATCAGATCATAACTTTCTCAAAAATCAATTCTACTAAGGTTACGAAATCTCTAACCTCCGATATTGGGCCTGCTTCCCTAGACCCGAGGCTCTAAAATTTGGCCTGTTCCTAAGAACATCAATACCCTTACCTTGTTTATTAATAAAATTTTATCTCGAGATCCATTTATGGATTTCCACATTTCAAAGCACTTTCTAGTAGAGTAGGTCTATTGCAATCCTTGAGCTCATTTGTTACCAGAAACATAGCTCAAATCTCTTCCATTCTTTGCACCTCAATGATATTCCAATTGACATCAATGCCAACATACCAAGTGCCACCAATCAATCAGAAAATGTCAATTTTCCAAAAATCTCCCCATTTGGCATTTAGGCCAACAACATAACCTCCCCTTGAAACCAGGCATGGTCTCTTCATTGTTTCTCTTCTCCGATGCATTAATAAACTTCTCCCCCTTTGGCATCAATGGCAAAGGATTCTCTTAAAAATCCCCCCTACTCTTAAATTGATCCCACATGCTAAGTAGCTACAACAAACATTATAATTGAGTCATTTGGGAGGAGGAGTCACCACCCTATCTCTTTCCTGATATATTTAAAGGGTTCTCTTTCTAGTGTCTTAGTAAAGATGTCTTCTAGTTTTCCTTTAGTGGCCACATATTCAAGTTGAACAACACTAGTTGCAACCTACTCTCTTAAGAAATGGAACAAGCTCCCAAGTGTCATTCTTCTCAATTTGGTCAAGTTATTCATTCACAGCTCTCACCCAGAACTTGTTGTCACTTGCCTAGCTCATATTTTTATGCTCAACCTAAGATAAAAGACGAAGATTTACACAACTTGAACTGCCAACAAATTTCCTCCTAGTCTGAACACCAAGTCTTTGATCTCCAAGGCTTTTACTGTCAGGATGTTCTTTCTATACATTCCTGGAAGGTCTTTTGGGCCTTGGAGTTGTTCTCATTCCCATATATTCATTATCTGAATCTACTTCATCTTAATATGAGGACCTGGTGTTTGAACTCTCTTCTCCATCTTAGTTCATGTTTCCTTTGGAGGACTAAAGTTGTGAAGTTATTTCATCTACTACTACGTCAATGCAATCCTCAACCTTATTTGTCCATTTATTGTAACACTTGTATCCTTTACTTCGAGCAGAGTACCTGAGTAATATACGCTCATCAGCATCTGAATCAAACTTTCTAGGATTTTAATCATTCGTTTTGATAAAGCATTTTCTCCCAAACATCGTTTAGTTTTTAACTGATGCAGGTCTTCCCTTCCACAACTCCTAGGGATTTTTATCACTATTAGGCTTGAGTTGTGTTATGTTTGATAGGTATATTGTTGCTTCTGTTGCTTCTCCCTAGACGATGTGAGGTACATCTACTTCATCCATCATATCTCTAGCCATTTCCTGGATTATTTTATTCTTTCTCTCAACTACTCCATTTTTTTGTGGAGTTCTAGCCACATAATATTGCCTCCTTCTGCCATGCTCTTTGCATAATTATTCAAATTCTCTTGAACTGTATTATCCTCCTCTCTCTAATCTTAAGAATTTTATCTTTAGATATTACTTCAGCTTTAATTTTTTTTAAATCTTTAAATGCTTCTGATTTTTCCTTTAAGAGCACAATCCAAGTGGCCCCGGTAAAATCATCAATAAGAAACATAAAATACCTTTCTCCTCTTGGGATTTTTTCTCTAGTTGGGCTGCAGATATCTATGTGGATTAGATCTAGTGGTCTAGATGAAGAGAATTCTTTTGTCTTGAAATGAGTCCTAGTCTACTTATTCGGCCTTAACAGACTTGGAAAACCTCTCACAACTGCTAGCTTGTTGACTCTTATCATATTGTCAAAATTCAAATGACCAAGTATCCTGATCCATAACTTGGCTTCACAACTTAAATTGTTCAAATAAAATATTTTTTTGGAGTCATGAAACACATATACATTATTGTGAGTTTCGACTAATTTTCCACCAACTTTCCATTTTCTTCATTTCAGATCTCATGGTCCTTTGGTGGAAAGTTCACATTATAACCATTATCACACATTTGACTTACACTAAGCAAGTTGTGCTTGAGACCTTCTACATAAACACATTTTGGTCTTTAGTCTTTTCATCAAGACTGAGTATGCCCTTACCCTTAATTCTTGTTGTGGCATTGTTCCCGAAAGTGACATTTTTCTCTCTATCCTTTTCTTTTAGCAACATAAAGTTTCTCCTATCCCAAGTCATATGCTTGGAAAAACTTCTATCCACATACCATAAGTTTTCTTGATTATGTGTTGATAGAGCAAGTCCACATTCCATGTTGTTTCCATATTTTCATTTCCAATTCTCCTTTTCTTTTCAAAAAGTTGTCTCCCAAGTGTACTAGGAATTAGATGGGTACTCAAACTTGCTTCAACACTAACTTTCCTTGTGCCAAAAATTATTACATTTGAAACATTCAACATCACTCATTAGGGGAGAGAAGGCATTTGATTTCTGAGAGAAGATTTTTGAGATCTAAATTTTTGATACTTAAATTATCTGAAATTTTCATCTCTTTCAACCGTAATCCTTCTACAATAAATATCCTTATGTCCGAAGATGTGACATTTATGACAATCATCATAAAATAAATGAGAATACCTGAAGTTGGAAAGTTCATGAGTTTTTGCATGAACGTACCTCTATTATCTCGATGATTGAATCATTCTTCACTGGTGTGGTTCCTTGGGGTAGATGGAGTTATTATTCTAGTGATGGGCTCCTCTCTCACTTGCTACCTTTTTTTCTTCATTGATTCTTTCTTGATACACCTTTGCATAGCTCTGAGGTTCCTCAAATCCTTCAGACCCAAATTTCATCTTTCCCATAGAAGATTCTTATGGTCTAGAGTATCCCAGGCCCGTTTTGTTTCCTAAATACCTTTAACTATTTAGAATCTGATCTAGCTTTCTTGTTCCTTCTGCAAATCTTTCATATATACCTTTCTCGACCTTCATTTTCTCAAGATTTGTTCTCAGAGAGACAACCTCTGCCTCGAGACTATGACATTTCTCTTCCCATTCATGGATCAAATCTTTAATAACTTCTTCCTTTTGTTTAACTTATTCTAATTTGACTTTCAAGGATAGAATTTCATTTGTCCATGTTTTTTATATTATTTCCTTCTTTACCTTCAACAACTCTTATTTTAAATGCTTGTTCTCTTCTTCTAGTTTCTATTGTGAAACTAGCTCACAAAAAGAGAGAAAAGATAGATCAATTCCTTAGAAATAAGCCTCTTCAAGGGGGAAACCTCCTTTACATTACACAAATGAAAAATTCTTGGATGATACAAATGAAAATACCTCCTTTCTATATATAGGAGTCTAAGGGGTCATAATATAATAAGAGCCAACATAACAATAATAATGTAAGGACACAACAATAACAATAGTGAGCTTATATGGGGCATAATAATAACAATATGGAGACTACATGAGCACAACAATATAATAAGCGGGTTGCACTAATAACAATAGGGGTTACACTAGCAGTATAAGGACCTAACATGCCCCTCTCCTTCAAAAAGTTTTGTCCTCAACGCTCGAGTAGTTATGAATGCTTCTATATAAAATTATCATCCATCCATGTGGAATCTTCAGTGGGTAAGTTCTTGCACTTGATGAGATACTTTGAAATTGATCTATTTCGTAGTTGTTGATTTCTCATTTTTGTGACTATTTCAAGTTCCAATATGATTTTTCTTTCCTTGTCAAGTTTTGGCAATATTGTTTCAACTGGGATCTTCTGAAACTTTTGAATGAGTTCCCACCCTACTTCATCATTCTTCCATTCATCTCTTGCTTTTTTTATCGAATTTGGTTGGATAATTATACCAACCTCTAGCATTTTTGCAACCATACATTTAATTTCGCTCCTTTGGGCATATGGATATCTGTAAGGCCTGATGTTTGGAGGAACACTTCCTGGAACCAAATGAATAGCATGATCATGATCACGAATAGGTGGGAGGCCTTTGGGAGTCTCAAATACCTTGGAATGATCATCCAAGACTTTTTGGAGATTTGGAGAAATAAATGATTTCGATGTGGGAACCCCTAGCGAACATAATTGTGCAATTACACCTCTTTGTTCTTTCTTTAGAAGCTTTGTCATTCCATTAGATTTGATTATCTTTCCTAGTTTCCTTGTGATACCTCTTAATTCAACTTCCTTTCCTTCTGAAGAAAATTTCACGAAAAGTTCTTGAAAATTAAAAGCTATTGTACCGAAGAATTGTAGCCATTGGACTCCTAGTACAATATAAGCACCACACATTGGAATGGAAAGAATTGGGCTATTCAATACATATTATCCCATGGATAGTTTGATATTATGGCACTTTCTAGAGAAATTTATGGTTCCTCCACTTGCAACCATCACTTGACAATTTGGTGCTGGATATAGGAAGCAATTCAATTCCTTGGCTATCTTACAATGAAAAAAATTATGGGTACTACCCGAATCAATCAACACGGTTACCTTTTTCTTCTTGAAATGTCCTTCTATCTTGATATTTTGACGAGTGGTAATTTCATCCAATGCATTACAAGATATGGTTGGATTCATTTCTTATTTCTCTAGGGTTTGTTCCTGGTGTATATCCTCTTCTTTTGACATTTCTTGTTCATTTCTTCTTCCTCTTCATAATCTATGTAAATTAATTTCTTCTCAGAACACTTATGACCTTTAGTGTATTTTCTATCACAACTGTAACAAATCCCTTTTTCTCTTTTTTCTTCCAATTGTTGTGTTGTCAACCTTGTAGGTTGTGAAAGGCTAGGGGCAACAACACTTCCATATTTATAGTTGTGAGTGGTAGGCTTCCTTGTTGCCATAATTTTTCTATCCATTTTACTTGCCAACCTGAATGCCTTCTCCAACGAATCGGGTTCCCAAAGGTGAACCTCATGTTGGATGTTACCCTTTAAAGTCCCTATGAACACATCAATCCTATTCTCCTCTGGAATATATTTTACCCTTATATTCAATTTTTGAAAGTCCTGAATGTGCTCCATCATTGAACTCTTTTGTTTGAGGTTTATGAATTGGCTAAAAAAAGTGTTGCTTTTTGTATCCTCATAATGTGCTATCATTTCTTCTATAAAAATTTCCCAAGTGACAATTTGTTTACGAGAGAAAAGCCATCAATACCATACAAATGGATTGGGTTCCAAATATAAAGTTGCAATGTGTACCTTTTGTGTGTTTTGCACATTATGGAGATTGAAATATTGCTCCATCTGTAGTATCCATGTTATGGGATCCTTTCCATCAAATTCCTGATATTGATCTTTGGAACATGCTGGGTCTTTGTTCCAACGTTAGTGTCTATGAAATCATGATCAACATTTCTTTTGTTCTCATCATGAGTTTCCTCTACTACCTTTTCGCCATTAAGAACCATTTCTTGTAGCAACTTTATCAAACCTTCCTTCAAAACTTCCATGTATTTCTTCTAATCTTCAATTTTGTCATTCTTCGAATCATGATTAACATTTATTTTGTTCTCATTATGAGTTCCCTCTACTACCCTTTCATCATTAGGAAGCCTTTCTTGTAGCAACTTTGTCAAACCTTTCTTCAAATCTTCCATCTTAGCATCCATTCCATTCATCTTAGCTTCTAGGCCATCCATCTTAGCTTCTAAGCCATCCATCTTAACTTGTACACCATTCATATTAGCTTCCACGCCATTCATCTTAGCTTCTGTTACCTTTTGTGAGAGTGAAATTCGTTGCATTTGGTCTCGTAATTTTGATATATCATGTTGCATTTCTTCCTCTTCTTCATGAGTCATGCTAGAGCTTTCAGGTTGCTTACTAGGTGTTTCCATTTTCTTTCTTCGGGGCATCAATTAATGATAATTATGCTTCACTATGCCCTTTAAACTTCAACCAAATTTTTCAACCCAAACTTATGCAAAATTTTAAAATGACTACACACCTTTTTTTGCTTTGTATAAGTTTGATCTTGAATCTGTTGTATATCTGTAATTGTGGATCTCGCAGATCTAAAATTTCTTCCTATGGTATCCCTTTGATTCCTCTTTCCAATGCCAAAAATCTTATCAAAATTGGATTCTCCAAGAAATCATTATGCCCAATATCCCACAATGACCTGATTATATAATTTTTCAGTAAAGCAAACTTGTACGATGTGCCACTTGTCATTGTTTTGACCTTCAGATCTGAAAAAGATATACAGAAAACTACAATCCATCCTCTTTCTGTAACTTCTTACTAAATTTCAATTTGATGCTCAAATATAATGTTATGATGCTTTTCCCAAGGTCATACAAAAAGAGTCTACAAAAACCCTAACTTCCTCAGATCATATCTCCAAAAATATAGCGAGACAAGATCTAAAATTCGGATCCAAGCTTCACCAAGAGTGCAACTCAAATAGGCTTTAATTTCAGATTCATAACCTTCATAGAAACAAAATTATAGCGAAAATTCCACGATGACCTGTTTGAAATGCAATTCTAGAGCTTGCAAAAACCTGAACTTCCTCAAATCATATCTCTAAAAATATAGCGAGACAAGATCTAAAATTCATACTCGAGGTTCAAAACGATTTCAGCTCAAATGGGTTTTGTTTTTGCTTCTGAAACTTTGTAGCAAAAAAGTTATAGCAAAAATGCCACAATCACTGTTTGGAGCAGCGAAACCCTAGAATCCAAAGCTCTGATACCAAATGTTATGAAACCAGCTCAAAAAAAGATAGAAAAGATAGATCAACGCCTTACAAATAAGCCTCTTCGAGGGGGAAACCTCCTTTACATTACACAAATGAACTATTCTTGGATGATACAAATGACAAGACCTACTTGCTATATATAGGAGTCTAAGGAGTCATAATATAATCAGAGCCGACATAACAATAATAATGTCAGGGCACAACAATAAAAATAGTGGGCCTCTATGGGGCACAATAATAACAATATAGAGAAAACATGGGCACAACAATATAATAAGGGGGTTGCACTAATAAAAATAGGGGTTACACTAATAGTATAGGGACCTAACAGTTTCTCATATCTTCCTTGTTTTTCTTCTAGTAGAAAGGTTAAACACCTTTTATTTTAATGGCTTCTTCAAGTTTTTCATTTTGATAAACAAATTCCTCATTGTCGGAGTTGTACATACCTTATTTAATACATTGTAGCTATTCTTTTAGATGCTTGATCTTTCTCCTTTCCTTCTCTAAATCATCAAGAGTGCTCATGAGTTCCCCTTCAAATTCCACTACTCCTACTTCTTCTTCTTCCTCTTCAGAGTCAGTAATATTTTGTTTATTGGAGTCTTCTCCAAATGGCATGAGAAAATACTTATATGAATCATCTTCTAAATATTTTTCATTGTCCAAATTTGGTGTTGAGATATCCTCTTTGGAGTAGAGGCCCTTTTTCTTATAAAACTTCTTCTTTTGATGTTTTTGATATTTGTTTCTAAATTTTTTATCATGTTCATTTTCTGTCCTTTCTTTGTTAGCACACTTGGACGGAAATTGTCCAACTCTTCCACAATCAAAACATTTAAAGGGAAACTTCCTTTTATATTTTTGTGATCCACACTTTAGTTTCTTAGAAATTGAGCCAACTCCTGATAAAATTCACAGTTAGAGCAATCTTAATGATATTTTTTCTCCTTGGCCTTCTTAGACAGTTTGAACATTGCCTCCTTAGGTTCATACTTCTCTCTTCCTACTCTTATCTCATAGGCTGTGAGAGCACCAAGAAATTGATCCATCCTTAGATTCTTTAAATCAACTATTTCTTAAATAGCAGAGACTTTGGGATTAAATCCCATGGGTAGATATTTTAAGACCTTTTGAACAATCATATCTTCCTTGACTTCTTCACCAAGTCCTCTAATCATATTGGTTACTTCATCAACTCTAAGGAAGTATTCCACTATGCTTTCTATTCACTTATTTTTTAAGCTTTCAAACCTCATTATGAAGGTTTGAACTTTGGCCCGCTTGACTTTTTCATCTCCTTCATGACTTTGATTAAGCTTCAGCCACACTTCCTTGGCAAACTTACAATGCATAATCTTTACGAGTTCAAATTGACTAAGGCCAAAGAGAATGGAATTCTTATATTTAGCATTATTTCCATGCAATTTTTTACCATATACATCAAGGGAAGGGACATCAAGGACATCATAATCTACTAGCATAGGTCTCCAAACATCTACTCCTAGAAATATGAGTTAGGCTTCCATCCTAACTTTCGAGAAGGCATAGTTTGTCCCATCAAAGACTACCATCTTTCTTAAGTATGCATCTTGATTCTCTTGCCTAGACACAATTCCATATGGATCTACCTTCCAATGGTTATATTGTTCCTGAAGGAACTTGGCTCTGATACCAATTGTTGGAATAAGGAATTATTAAGAGAGAGGTGAATTAGTAATAGCGAGGTTCTTAAAAAAAATTATGAATAAGTCTTTAATTCTTTCCTCTACTGTCAATTACTTGTGAGAGAATTCATACATAATACAAATGAACAACAAGATAAGGAATTCACATGTACATACAATCCATCACATGAGCAACATACACATATTGACACAGATATTTTTTACGTGGAAACCTAAAGGGAGAAAACCACCAATGTGTTTGTTGTTATGATGTAAATTAAGTACCTACTTAATTACATCAATTTTTTATGAGCTCCCACTCACAGGATGCACCAACTCCCTTAGGATATAAATCCCCTACTTTACAAGACATACCAACCTCTTATGAATGCAAGCCACCACCTGCTCTAGCCACTGTTCTATCTTTCATACAATTTTCAAATTGAAAACAGGGGCAAATAAATATACAGAGAAATACATATCTGATCCACTATAGTTCTCCTCTAATTTGTTATCTTTGCTTCTCCTTCAGCTCTAACAACAACCCTCAACAACACTTTGTCTTAGTTTAAACACTTGGCCCATTCACACCACTTTTGCATACTCCACTCTGCACTTTGTTAACCATTAACTTGTCACTCACACTACCCAAGAGTACTCTTGCATGGTTGTCCATGATGTTGTTGCATCAAACTGCCTAATCTATTTAGCTAAATTTAACATTGGGAATGGGCTCCTGGGAGTTTCCATGATAAGAAATAAATCCATAGTCAACCTGCACACTCCAACGAGGCTCTCCATGATTATCCATTTGATAGAAATGCTCACAATGTACTCCGACATGGCTCTGTTCTTTCTATAATCAATCTCTTGTTCCTGAGGGTCTGATATTCATTCAATTCAATGAGGCATGCATGGGAGATTAGAGGTAGCTTACTTCAACTAAAGATAGGCCCAACACTCTTCTCTAAAAATTGTGGTCCTCATCGCCCTTGACTCAATGATCTTGACAGTTGCTATTTATTCCAGTGACCAACTTTCCTGAACACATTTACTCTAAGTTGTTGACTCATATATCCTTCATATACATATTTTGGAGCTTCACATATCATAACTTTAGTAAGGCGGAATATTTTGAAATTGTGGGATTCTGATATTAGCCTTCAACCCCTTTTCTCTTAGCCTCTTATTGTTTTTCAACCATATGACCAAGTGATCTGACCGGTAGCACATCACTTAGGTGCTAAGCCCTGTTACACAGCATTTTGTGACTGTCCCTGTACTCCCCGTTCCTTGATCCTAGAGGATATCTACATTGACCCTCATGTGTTTCCCTATCATGAAGAACATGTCCTTACATCACTCTTCATCTGTAGAACATTTCCCTCTTACATCATTTCCCAAGAATATTCCTTCAAACTCAGTTTTCAAGACCAACGCTATCACTCAGCTACTTCCCTGCACCAATTTGTAGAGTCTAACACTAGTCCTAGTGCCAAAAAGCATTGGCAATCCATTCATGACCCGCTCCAACGCTCTTTTATAATGATTTTAAAAATGGAGTCAAAGCTTCGAAGTCTAGAAGCTTCGTGAATGGAAGTTTGGTTAATGGTTAGTCGAGATAGAGCCGAGATAGCCTCTATTTGGGATCCTTTCCCCTATTAAAATGGAACAAACCAAAAGGGATAAGACCTCTCCCATTGTAAGAGGATCCATGTCTCCTCTCTCAAGCTATGTAAACCTCTCCTTTTCCAACCTCGGCTAGATAATGAAAGGGCTGAAATAATCTGCAAAATCTTGATAGCCAAAACAAATCTTGAGACCCTTAGCCTTCTAGTTTGTGCTTGTAAAGGGAGAATAAGCTTGTTGTTTGTTTGGTTTGGAGCAAAGAGGAAAAAACCTTTAACTCCCATTGTTTGAGGTGAATCATGAGATGCTAACAGTGGTGCTGGAACCCGGACACGTCAAAGGCAACCTGCAACGCTAAGGTGAAGGTTGTACTTTCCTTTTTTCATAATAATACAACTTATATTTTGTTTCCTATATCAATTACATATGCTATTTGGTAGATTAAGACTCCTTAGCCTCTTAAGTAGGTTGAATATATTGTATGCTATCATGTGTGCTTTGGTTTCTTGTCTATTTGTTTCAGGTGCTTGATTGCCATTAAGGAGCTGATCGTTAGAGCAAAGACACAGGGATTTCATCAAACAAGGATTAGTGATACAAGAGGTAGGATCTTATCCATTCTCAATCTAAGGGAACTTATGTCAAATTGTATTGTTTGTGTCTAGACCCTCTCCCCTGGGCTAGAGGGATTGTCTTTGTCTGTAGAGAGAATCTTCCTACTCCATAAGTTGGCGACCATACTAGGGAGTCCAACCCTCTCTTTGGATTATCTTTAATTTCATTATTTGTGACGAATTTTATCATATCACTCTTTCCCTTTTGTGATTTTACTTTACATTTACTGCTTTGATTCTTGAATTTAGATTGACAGGTATGGTTTTGGTTTGTGGAATTTTTTCTTTCTTTTCTTTGAATCCCTCGATCAGCATTGTTAATTTTCTAATAGTAGTGCCAACCAGCGCGAGTTCCTCTTGAACAGTCATGCCACATCCCCTTATGGCACTTATTGCTAGTTATATAGTCTCACCGATTCCTGTAGGTTAAAATCAGGGTTTCTTTTAAATCATTGCCAATGTGTCATGTGCTCATAGATTCTGTTTCTTGGCTTGTTTTCTTTTATTCTCCCTCTGATCTGATAATCACCCTATGAGTGATCTCAGTTGAGAATTATAAAATGGAGGTATTACAGACTCATGTGCTAGTGTGTGTCTAGGTTATTTAAGCAACGGATCGATCAGATTGCAAATACATAGACACTTGAAATGGAAGATAGTAGAGAAATACAATAAGCAAATATAAGAACACAAGAAATTAATAAGGAGTTCACCCTATCCTCCAGGGCTACATCTCCGGTCTAGCTTTCAACGGTGGCCTTCTTTTATTGTGTCTTAAAGCAGAGAATTACAAAGAAGGAGCTCAATATGAGTCTCCTATCACAGGATAGCTTGGTAGGGTGGTTCTTGGATTTCCCAAGCCATTAGAGTACACAGACTCTTGGCCTTACCAGCTCTTTGACCTCTCTGGTCTACAATGGAAGGAGCCTAATGTGGTGCTCAGTCCTGACAGATCCCCTTCAGGGATGGCTCAAATTCCTCAAGTCCTCTGGTGCTTGATGTTGCCTTTGGTCAGCTCGGCCCTATGTCTTCTCACTGCTTTTTTTTTGCTCTCTCTGTCTGCTTTCTCTGTTCTTCCATGTGTGTGTGGGTGGTCCCTTTTTGCTGGTTTGTGCATGGATTTAAAGCCACTCAAGCTCATGGTTGTTTGATTCCTCTTCCAACTCCATTTGATCACCTACTACAGCTTCTCTTGGAGTTCCCTGTCTCAGCGTCATCATCAAACTCACAGGGAGTGGCCACTTGTCCTTCTGCGAACTGCTCTAGCTTGCTTCGTCGGTTCGTTTCTTTAGTTACATTATGGAACGATTCATCTGCCACCTTGGTAGTCAAAGCGGACCTCAAGTTCTTCTATATCACGGTTTAATCCCCTATCAATTATGTCTTCTCCATCGGGCGCGATCTCAGCCGTTAGATCTGGAGCCCCCAGATCTGACACCATCCGCTCATTTTGTGAAGTTGACTTGCTCGACCGTTAGCGCCCGATGAGTGGTGGTTTTCTCTCTCCTCCGCTTTCCATGCGTCGGGTGCTGAGTGGAATCACTCCATTTTCACCAAAACTAATACCGCCTAAGGGTGCCCCCGATCAATACCACCAGTTTTTGGAGCGCGGGTCCCACCTTTGCCTTTAGCCTTTCTCCCCACGGTTTTCTCAGCTGTCATGCGACTGAGCACTCAATGCCTCTCCATTTTGAGGGTTTTCTCCCAACGATGTGCTAATCACACATAAAAAACTCCCTCTGTTTCCTGATCCAAGATTCCCAGGGGCTAATTTCGCCTCCTGTGTAGTCTCCATGGGCCTTGATCAGTGCGCTTTGACCAAGGTCCTCATCCTTCAACACTGGCTGCCAACTACCACTAGTTTAGAGGTGTTTGTGATCACTACTCTTAATTCTTTGAAGTCTGTCCTGACCTGGTACAGCCATGGTTCTAATGATCATTCTTTATGGATACAATTCGGATCATGGCCTTCCACTGAAAAGATTTTGGACCACCAAAAGTTGGTTTTTTGTCAAGCATCGACTAAGTGAGGGTATTGTTGTCTCACTTGCCCAATCTCAATCCACTTTGCACTGCTTGGCTTTGAACCTTTGAGTCTGATTCGCAGGTACTCGACATTTCCTCTACGTGTTGTCCTCACCTTCCTGTCAAGGATTGTGTCTTCCTACAATTCATTCAGATATTCAAGTAGCAGGTCATCAATAGAAGGCAATTGACTTTGCTCTTCAGGATCCTCAATCATTGAAGGTTCAAACAATCTCAAGCAATCTACATTTACGACTGAGTATATGTGCATGTAAGCTGGTAGATCAAGGCGAAAAGCATTTTCACCAATCTTCTCAAGTATCCTAAAAGGTCCATACCTAATAGGCTTTAGCTTTTTACCTTCACCTTGTATCCTATCCTTGTTGATATACAGTCAGACCTGGTCACCAACTTGGAAACTATGCTCCACCCGATGCTTGTCATGCCTCGCCTTATATTTGGCTTGGCTCCTTTCCAGCTGTTCCTGTACTACCTGGTGGATCTCCTGGATCTGTTCAATGAACCTAGTTGTCTTGTTCACATCACTATGTCCATCATCATTGGTATCTTTACCAAAGACAAAATCCAAAGGAGACCTTGGTGTGAAACCAAAAACAGGTTTCAAAAGGAGATCTCTGTGTAGAAGAATGTTTTGCTCTGTTGTAAGCATGTTGCACATAACACAAGTGTTCATCCCAAAGCTTAGGATGTTTGTTGCAATATCCTCTGAGTAGCTGGATCACACTCCTTTTAACTACTTCTGTCTGGCCATCGGTTTGTGGATGAAAAGCTGTGCTTTTCTTCAGTTGGGTATCCATCAGCTCCCACAGAATTGACCAAAACTTCCCCACAAATCGGGTGTCTCGATCAGATACAATAGAAGTGGGTAACCCAAAATGAACCCATACATGTTCAAAGAATAGTTTTTTATTTTGTTCAGCTGTAATATGCTTATTACAAGGTATCCAAATGTACATTTTGTTGAACCTATCCCCAACCACATACAGATAATCATGACCTTTTCTAGACTTAGGAAGTGGCCCAACAAAATCCATGGAAACACTTTCCCAAGGGTGAGAAGGGACTGGTAATGGAGTGTGCATGCCTAGTTTTCTATTGATGGGCTTGCTTTTGGCACACATAGTACACCCTCTCACATATCTAGAAACAGTCTCATTCATTTTTGGCCAATAACAAAATCTTTGCAGCTGTGCAACTGTTTTACTTACCCCAAAGTGACCTGATGTCAGATAAGTGTGTGCCTCTCTAATTATCTTTACTCTCTTCGTTCATGGAATGCAGAATTTCCCACAATGATATAAGAGTCGGTCCTTCACATGATAATCCAATTCTTCTACCCTTTTGCCTTGACTCAAAGTTGCATATACATCTTTAAAGTCTATATCTTGAGCATACTGTTCAATGTAGCTTTCATGTAGTTTTATGGATTTTATGGAGCGCCTAAAATCCATAAAACTAGTGCTCCATTAAGACCTATTGTAAACACTATAGGATCACCCACTTACTGGTTAGCCAAATATCTTGCGAACAAGCTTAGACCTTTATTCGGTAACACTCCCTCTTGCATCAAAGATTCTGCTTCCTTCATAGAATGGATTGAAAACCTAGAAATTAGTGACAATGACCTAATGGTTAGCTTTGACGTAGTGTCTCTCTACACTATGATTCTGGTGGATGAAGCCTTAGAAGTATTGAAGAAAATCACAGACCTTGAAACGGTGGAACTAATAGGCATTTGCCTTAAATCTTCATACTTCAGTTTCAAGGGTAGAATCTATGAGCAAACACATGGCGTTGCAATGGGCTCCCCATTATCACCATTGATTGCCAATCTATACATGGATCACTTTGAGCAAATGGCCCTTAGGTCTTTCCCCTTCACCCCTGAAGAATGGAAAAGATATGTAGATGACATTTTTGCTAAATGGAGCCATGGTTTGGATAAACTTAAGGAATTTTTATCTCATATAAATAGCCTCTCAAAACACATAAAATTCACTATTGAAACTGAAAAAGACAACCAGCTCCCCTTCTTAGATGTCCTCCTTACCAAGAAAAATGGCAAGCTAAGCCACCAAGTCTTCAGGAAGCAGACACACACTGACAGATATCTTCATTCAAACTCCCACCACCATCTGAAACAAAAAGTTGGTGTCATCAAAACCCTAGCCACCAAAGCCTCCAGAATCTCTGACCCTGAACATTTAGAGGAAGAACTTAACATCTCCACAAGGTCTTCTTAAACAATGGCTATCAAAAACACATTATCCAAAAAATAATTAAAGATTCCATAACCAATAAACAAAAAAGAAAAACTCTTGAAAACCCTGGAATCTCCTTACCCTATATTAGAGGAACCACAGATAAAATTGCCAGAGTTCTCGCCAAGCATAACATTATGGTTGCATTCACGCCCCCTAACACCCTAAAAAACATGCTTGAGTCTGCTAAGAATTTAATAGACCCAAAAAATAACAAAGAAGTATACTCAATTCCCTGTTCTTGCGGTAAAGTTTATATAGGTGAAACAGGGAGATCCTTTGGTATAAGACTAAAAGAACACATTAATGATATTACAAGAAATAGGTCGGAAAAATCAGGTCTAGCAGAGCACACTTGTTTCTCCTCACACTATATCTGTATGGAACTAGCAAAATTAGTCCACAAGGAAGACCATTATTTAAAAAGAAGGGAGAAAGAAGCAATTGAAATTGAGAAATCCTCCAATAACATGAATAGGGATAACGGTCTTAAATTAAGTAGCACCTAGAAACCCTTATTAAATAAAATGAAAAAGCATTAAATTAATCTAACACTCCCTCTTAATGGAAACCCTTATTAAATAAAATGAAAAAGCATTAAATTAATCTAATACTCCCTCTTAATTAAATTTGATAAGTCAAAAATTAAAAATAAAATTACTTCAATTCAAACTAATTCATAACAAGTAACTTATTTATATAACATATGATATAATTAACTAATAATAAAAGAAAAATAATATATCTTATTAATAATAAATAAATAATAATAATAGATTATTATATGAATAATAATAATATAATAACTAATACATAAACAACTAAGAATAATGATTAAATTTTATTACATAAAATAAAATAAAATATATATATATATATAATATATAATATATATATATTAATATATATATATATTAATATAAATTAAATATATAATAATAAGTAATTAAATTAATAATAATAAATAAATAATAAATAAAATAAATGAATACAATTAAATAAAATAAAATAATACAAATAAATAAACACATAAATATAATATAATTTAATATATAACAAAACAAATACATTTAGATAGGCTCAATCATTAAAACCTAAATTAAATTTAAATAATAATAATATTAAATATTTAAATAAATATATATATATAATATAATATATATACTATATATATATATATAAAATAGTAAATAATAAAATTAATTAATAATTATGATTCAAATCAGGCCGACATTATAAACAAAAAGATTTCAAATATCTTTCTAAACAACTATTAATAGCTCCATAATTTTCACGACTCTCTCTTCTCAAAATACAGATCTCATTGCCCTGATGATGGACTCACCTAGTTAGTCTGAAACGTTGGTTTCATAAATTGTTCACAGGTTTTTATATATGATGACTAAATGAAACTGTTGTAGAAAACCCATCGATCTGTAGTGCCTTGATTGCTCCAATTTAGTTTGGGAGTGTAGATATTGAAGTGGTTGATGATCAGTATGTATTATTGTCTCTTTGCCTATTAAGTAATGTTTCCACTTTTTCACACTCTGAACTAATGCATACAATTCTTTATCGTATGTAGGATAGTTAACTACTACCAAATTAAAAGTCTCAGAATGATAACATATGGGTTTACCATGCTGTGTCAACACTGCTCCCATGGCATCGTCACTGGCATCTGTTTGGATCTCAAATGGTCTTTGTAGATCAGGCAGTGCTAGTATAAGTGTTGTACTAATTTTTTCCTTCAAGGTGTCGAAGGCTTTCTGATGTTTACCTCCCCACTGAAACACCCTGTTCAATCCTGTTAAAGCATGTAAGGGAGCTGCAATTGAGGAAAAGTTAGAGATGAACTTCCTCCAATATTGTGTTGCTCCTAAGAAGCTTCTCACTTCTGTAGCAGACTTGGGTTTAGGCCAGTTTACAATGACTGCCACTTTATAGGGATCTATTTTCAATTCACCACCCCCTACTATATGACCCAAATAATTTAGAGAGGTTCTGCCAAATTCACATTTGGAGAGTTTAACATAAAGTTTTTCTCTTTTCAAAGCATCTAATGTCTGCTTAATATGCTTTAAGTGTTCCTCCCACATTTTACTAAAAATCAAAATGTCATCCAGATATACAATAACAAAATCATCAAGAAAAGGTCTGAGTACATCATTTATTAATCTCATGAAAGTAGCAGGGGCATTGGTCAAGCCAAAAGGCATAACCAGCCACTCATACAATCCCTGCTTTGTTTTGAAAGCAATTTTCCATGCATCTTGCTCTGCAACTCTGACCTGATGGTATCCACTATGCAAGTCCAGCTTGGTGAAATAAATAGCTTGCTTCAATTGATCTAAAAGATCATCTATGCGAGGAAGGGGATAACGATTTTTTATTGTTATCTTATTTAGTGCTCAGTAGTCAATGCAAATTCTCCATGAGCCATCTTTCTTTCTCACCAAAATGATTGGTGACCCAGATGGTGATGTGCTAGGCCTGATGAACCGCTTCTCGAGCAACTCCTTCACCCGCTTCTTGATTTCAGCATTCTCTAAAGTAGACAACCTGTACATTCCAATGTTAGGCAATGGAACATCTTGCTGCAAAATAATATCATGTACTATTTCCTTTTTGGGTGGCAGACCTTTAGGTTCTTGAAACAGAACATCATACTCTGAAACAATATTTTCTATATTAGCTTGTTGCTTAGCATTAGAGCCCTCAAATACATTGGTTTTATCAGGTTTATTTTCCTTTACAACCATTAGTAAGAATTGTTTGCATGAATTTATCATTCTTTTCATCTGCCCTGAGTTTATGAGACCAGGCGATTGCTGGTCCTGCTCCAATTTGAGCCACTTGTTTTTGTGGTCTCTATATATAGTTCTGTTTTACCTGACCTCTGTCGCACTGCACATCTGTTTCTCTGTTTGGCATATACCATTTATAAAACCTGCACCCTGCTCTTCTGTTGTGTTGTCATCCTGACCTGACATTGAAACGTTTGAGCGCTGCTCTGCCTCTGTCCGTCCGGCGCTGTTCTGCTCTCTGTCTCATAATCTGACATCTCTGCCTGAACGCTGCAAAGTTGTTGAAACGCCTGTTTGAAACGCTGCAAAGTTGTTGAAAAGCCTATTTGAAACGCTGCCTGAAGGAGAAACGCATGTTTGAAACGCTGCCTGACAACGCTCTCTGTTTGAAACGCTGTATCGGAGCACCACGAGTCTGGTACGTTGAAATTGTATGAGCGGGATATGAAACCATGTCTGTCCGATATATGTAAAATATTGTCTGATATATCTTAGGTACGTTGAAATTGGATTCCTCATCGCAATTAAGTTCAGACCAGATTTTTCTTAGAAAAATGTTGTGAAATGGAGGTTTTACTGAGAAAATCTGTGCAAGGTGGGGGTTTCGCAGGAAAATTACATGCAGCATTTGTGAAGTTATGAATGCAACGCGACATCTGGGGTTTTAAGGGAAGAAATCCGATTTCTTCTAGTTACATTCTTCCTGAGCTGTTATTATGTTGTAATTTATTATCGTTTGGGATTTATCAGGTTTTTGGATGGGCATGCCCGGCTTTAAAAATGCGTTCCGAGGGATTTTTAATTGATTTGTCTGATTTATGAGTTCCAGCCTGGTATGGAAAATCCTAAGATTTTCAATTAGTTGAGATTCCCAAGAATAGTTGAATATAGACTTAGCTTCTTATTTTTCTTGGTGTCTGAAGAGGGTTTGCAGTGGAGGTGGCAGTTTTGGATGTATTAAAATGCTATGGTTTGCTTCTGTGGGAGGCAGGTTCCCCATTAAGAAACGATGTGCTGATATGGATATGTCGCCATTAAAAACGTTGTGCTGATATGGATATGTCACCATATATTTGAAACGCTGTACTGCGTGGGTATTTGAAACGCTGTGCTGTGCTTGCCATATTTGCAAATAAAATTAGGGTTCCAATATACAATGATTGTTGTTACCAACTAATTCCAACATTAAAGTACATACAGGAGAATGCATTACTCTAAGAATGCACGATACACCTGTGCAATGGAGAATCGACTAGGCTAGCATGTGAGGCGCTTGGCCTGACTCTCAATTTACACTGATAAATCAACTGAAAAAGGAAGCAAAAAATTGTAGAGTCATTTCTCCATTAACAGCATTTACTAAATGGGTCATGATGAGCTACAACATTGATCCTCTTTTCAACCATGCTCTGCCAAAAACTGTATGGAAAGTTGAAACCCACTTCTCGGTTATAGCATCAAAGATGCAAAACCCCGTGTAGTGGACCTTAATGAAATATTCGTGGAGTGTTGCAGTTCAAATCACAAGGAGACTTCATAGACCAAGGCGGGTTGAGCAACCGTTCATCATTTTCCCAAGTTGTCAACAACTTCTCTGGTCACTCGAATTTGAATACTACGGGCTCGTTCACCTGTTTCGCATTTGGTGAACCCGATGTGAAAGTTGATGAAGAGCACGGTGCCGCTATACCTTCTTCACGCTTTTTGGTATAAATTTTAATGGCAAGTCATGTTGAATATAAGAGCTAATTGCATTGTTATTTCACTGCATTGAATGACCATGGAATATATTTTGGCATGCGACTTTTCTACACAAGGATTTCAATAATCAAGCTGACCATCAACTGTAATCCAATCAACTGTCGTTGCCGCTGGTTGTTCCCACCATTCATCAACCAATCCTCTAACCCTTTTGCAATCTTCCAAGCATTTTTGAGCCTCATGAACTGCTGCTTTGAGTTCAGGCAACCACTTCTCCATAGCTACTCTCTTCCTTTTGTTCAATGGAGAAAATTATCCTCCATGAAGCCCTGCGAGCTCCAATTACATTCTTATAAGCCACTAATAGCAGATTCCTTTCCTCGACAGTAAGTTCCTCCACATCTACTGTCTTGGCAACTTCCTCCATGTACTCTACCATCTCCTCATAGCGCTCTGCCTGTTCAGCAAGCTTGGCCATATACACACTTTCTTCACGAGAAGACTCCGCAGGTAACATTTTCCCTTAAAAGAAAACCTAAACCAAAAAATCAAAATCCTCAAGGGACGCAGAGATCCATGTTTCCAAAAGGCCAAACCTCGGCAGCAACGAAGCACTTTTTCCCGCTAGCTTCTCCTCCTCCTAAAAGGTTGTGCAACACATACAATCAACAAAAGGGCTAAAGAACGAGGGAGGCTGATTCATTGGAGTTTCTAGTGATCTGTATTACAGAGGCTGTATATTGTTTTGTTGGCTAGCGTTATGATGGTTAGGAGCTAAAATTTTTATCTTGAAGATATTTAGCAGCTGATAGTTTTGCAGCAGTCGAGGGATTTCTTCAAAATATTAGAGGATTTGGGTAACTGTTGGCTAAATATGCTCGGTGATATTTGTATAATTTTCATAGTTTCAAGATATCTCTGGTTGCTTTTTTTCCCTTTAAGCTACAGGGCTTTCTTATGTAACTTGAAGATATTTAGCAGCTGACATTTTTATGTGGGATTTTGGAGGATTTTTTAAGGTGTAGAAAAATGGCTAAGCTTGAAAGTATATTAGAGTTATTGAGAACTCTAATCATATCCACTGCTGACAGCGCAATCATAATCAATAAAGACATTATTGCTGACATTCAAAAATGTATACAAAATGCACAAGAAAATATTGAGTTTTTGCAGCTTGAGACAAAGCTACAGCAAGAAGAATTAAAACAGAGAAGTTATTCTGAACCTGTTTTTGTTCAGAACATTGAGA
>APFE031121609.1:200411-247621 GCA_000404065.3 Pinus taeda
CTTTTTAGGTTGAAGTTTTACCTTTTATGCGGGGTGAGACCTCCCTTTTATGGTTGAAGGTTTCCCTCTTTAAAACAATAGGATCACTTCCTCTAGCAGAAAACATCAGTTTCTTGCCAGTTTTGGAAGAGTTCCAGGAACTGCACTAAGCGTTCTAGTGTTGGTGGCCATCCTTAAACCACCGCCCTTTATACCAACATTTCAGAGAGCACATTCAGCCTAGTGTTGCCATGTGTATTTGCACATTTTGTATTACAGCTCTCTTCTTGGACTCATACATAACCCTTCGGATTAAGGGGGGGAATGTTGGACACCTAATCCTCAATGGGTTAGTGTGGAAGTCAAATGGACAAAAGCAGTCCAAGAGACCTTGGGATGTGAATCCCAACGGTCACATATTGTACTATAAATGTATATCAATTGTTAATAAAAATTGTATTGCATGTTTTATCTTTACTATTTGTTCTAGCTATCCATGTGTGTTTAACAATTCTTGAGCTTATGAGCTCTTACAAAGTATTCAATTCCATCTTTAACAAGTAGATACTTGTTATCAGCTCTATAGAAAATGGCTTTTCTATCATACAAGTAAGGAATCCCTAAAACAATTCCACATATATCCAAAGGAATTATGTCTAACTCAACCTCATTTACAAATGTTGACCCAAAAGAAAACTTGAGTTTGCATTGTCTAGTCACTTGTAGTTGTGCTTTATCATTCAACCATCCTAATAGGCATGGTTTCTTGTGAGGTGTAGTTGCTAATCCCAATTTCTTTACAATTGCTTCAGAAATCAAATTTACTCGTGAGCCATTATCAAACAAAGTATCAATCTTTTGATGATTGGAAACAACTCAAATATGGAAGAGCTCATGTCTTTTTCTATCATGGTCTTTATCAATAATAGATTGAGCAAAATTACTAGTAGATTCTTTAGAACTCTTACCTTTTATACCTGTGGATGCAATGATTGTTTCATCTCCCGAATCTAACCCCAAATCTTTCTAAATACCTACAACATTCTTCTTCTTCTTTCCCTCATACTTCTTAGGTCTCAGCTCTGGATGCAAAATCCAATAGTGCTCATCATCATGCCCATCCTTTTTACAGTCAGTGCATGAAGCTTTGCTTTTCTGTGCAGTGTTAGCCTTCCTTGCTTTCCACTTCTACTTTCTTTTCTCCCTGCTCTTGCTTGCAGTGGGTTGGGATGGTCCCCCAATTTCTGGATTTCCATTCTTTCCTCTAGCCTCTAGATGAGTAGCTTGTACAAATACCTCATCTATACTAGTTGGATTAAACATGAGGATGGTATGCCTCATGTAGCTGTGTAGACCACCAATATACTTCAAAAGAGTCTCTGGTGAGTCTAATGAGATCCCTAGAATCAATGTTGTCTTTCTAAATTATTGAGTGTACCGTTACACACTTTTCCCTTTCAACTGCCGAAGAGTTTTCCAACTCATCATGGCTTGTTACATGTACGCCAATGGATAGAACTGCTTCTTAATGGCGGAAAAAAATTCACTCCAGATAGAGATAGTCTTACCATGTGTTTTCATGTCAGTTTGGGTTCTACCTTCCCACCAAACCAAGGCATTGCCTCCTAGGCGTAACCTTGCCAGCTGAATTTTACTCTTGTCTCAGTCGATGTTTAGCACTCTGCACTACACGTCAATTTGTCTAATCCAATTGTCCAACTTTTCAGCATTTAGCTCTCCATCATATATAAGCAAATTGAATTTAACATCTAGCTTGATCAAAGATGCTTTCTTATTATGGATAGGGCTATTAGGAGGTGTGAGAAAGTTTTCCTCTTTCCCTTTTCCTTTTGAGTGGTCATGGGAATGAGATTCATCTTCTTCTTTATCTTATTTAGAGCCTGATGAATCTTCATCTTTATGCTTTCTAAAGTCCCTATACATTTCTTCTACCATAGACTTTATAGCTAGGAAACTTTCTATGAATTGAGGGTCTAGCCCCACAGAACCTTCCTCTAACATGGTCTTCCAAGGATGGACTCTCCCAATCTCAAGATTAGTTTCGACCAACTCTCCTTCTCCTAATTTAAGCTTTGATCTAGTAAGCATTCAACAGCGAAACCAACACAAGCTTGTCTAACCTTACAGCCTAGAGCTTTGATACCACTTGATCTGATAATCACCCTATGAGTAATCTCAGTTGAGAATCATGAAATGGAGGTATTACAGAATCATGTGCTAGTGTGTGTCTAGGTTATTTAAGCAACGAATCGATCAGATTGCAAATACATAGACACTTGAAATGGAAGACAGCAAAGAAATACAGTAAGAAAATATAAGAACAAAAGAAATTAATAAGGAGTTCACCCTATCCTCCAGGGCTACATCTTCAGTCCAACTGTCAATGGTGGCCTTCTTTTATTGTGTCTTAAAGAAGAGAATTACAAAGAAGGAGCTCAATATGAGTCTCCTATCACAGGATAGCTTGGTAGGGTGGTTCTTGGATTTCCCAAGCCACTAGAGTACACAGACTCTTGGCCTTACTAGCTCTCTGACCTCTCGGGTCTATAATGGAAGGAGCCCAATGTGGTGCTCAGTCCTGATAGATCCCCTTCAGGGATGGCTCGAATTCCTCAAGCCCTCTTGTGCTCGATGCTGCCTTTCGTCGGCTCGGCCCTCTGTCTTCTCACTGCTTTTTTTTTCTCTCTCCATCTGCTTTCTCTGTTCTTCTGTGTGTGTGTGGGTGGTCCCATTTTGCTGGTCTGTGCATGGCTTTAAATCCACTCGAGCTCATGGTTGTTTGATTCCTCTTCCAACTCTGTTGGATTGCCTGCTTCAGCTTTGCTTGGAGTTCCCTGTCTCGGCATCATCATCAAACTCGCAGGGAACGGCCACGTGTACTCCTGCGAACTACGCCAGCTTGCTTCGTCGGTTCGTTTCTGCAATTACATTATGGAATGAGTCATCTGCCACCTTGGCAATCAAAGAGGACCTCAAGTTCTTCTAAATCACGGCTTAATCCCCCGTCAATTCTGTCTTCTCCATCAGGTACGATCTCAGTCGTTAGATCTGGAGCCCCCAAATCCAACGCCATCCGCTCATTTCGTGCGGTTGACTTGCTCAACTGTTAGCATGCGATGAGCGGTGGTTTTCTCTCTCCTCTGATTGCCACGCATTGGGCGCTGAGTGGAATCACTCCATTTTCGCCAAAACTGCTTACCACCTGAGGGTGCCCCCGATCAATACCACCGGTTTTGGAGCACAGATCCCGCCTTTGCCTTTAGCCTTTCTCCCCACGGTTTTCTCGGCTCTCATGCGACTGAGCGCTCAGGGCCTCTCCATTTCGAGGGTTTTTTCCTAGCAATGCATGATTAGTGCTAATCGTGCATCAAAAACTCCCTCTGTTTCCCTATCCGAGCTTCCCAGGGGCTAATTTCGCCTCCTGCACAGTCTCCATGGGCCTCAGTCAGCGCGCTTTGACCGAGGTCCTCGTCGTTCTACGTTGCCTACCAACTACCACTGGTTTAGAGGTGTTTTTGATCGCTGCTCTTAATTCTTTGAAGGCTATCCCGACCTAGTACAGCCATGGTTCTGTTGATCATTCTTTATGGATCCAATTCGGATCACCCTCACTATAATGCTTGGTTGGCTTGATTTTTTTCTTGATTGGTTTGAGATTTCATTACTTGATTTTTTTATTATTTGGATGGTTTATGTCCCTAGGACATCTTAGTCATTATCCATTCATTTTCTTATCCACTCATCAAGTCAAGTTGTTGATTTTTTGCTTCATGCATTTCATGTTTAAGCCCTTTCTTCTATATTTCTTTGTTTTCAATTAAACAAGTGAAAAAGATTCATTTGTTCTTCTCTCGTTGAACGTCTCTTTTCTGGGCATAGATTACATTACTCAGTTTGTTTCAATTGAGTCTTGGCATATTTTGAAAGGATTTCTTTTTATCATGCTTTGTGTATGATTGATGTTTGGTTGTTTGAAAGTTTTCATTTAAATGTTTATGTGAAAGTTTCATTTTAGCATTCCATTGAAGAAAATACATCATTCTAGTTTGTTTAATCGATATGTTGCATTAAGTAGCATCATTGAAAGCTAGAATTACATCATCATGAGAATTTGAAATAAAATCAATTTCTTTTACTATTGAAAGGACTAGTTGAATTGCATCTGATAGGAATAATAGGAAGTGGAAAGAATTTTCATTGTTTTGTTTTGAAAAGAGAAATAGTGAAGAGTCATCTTACTTTCAGTTGCTTGTTTGTTGCACTAATTGTTTTCTCTTCTCTCAATTAGTGTAAGCATTCACCGAATTGAAAGTTTTTTATATCATATAGCTACACATAAGAGTTTTTCAGGTGACATCGATAGGGCCTAAAAACTGAGACTTAATTTCAAGATAAACTTTTAAAATATATTCAATTAACCTAAGGCACATTTGAAATTAAATGCTCACATTTAGAGGTCTAGGCTAGAGACGTGTTCCAACATCTTTAAACCTAGTAGTTGTCATTTGCTTCGGCATTACACAACACTAGTATAGACCTGTGCTCCCCATACCATCACATATATAAAGGCAGACCCCACTAGGTTTGCAATCCTTTATCCACAGGAAGTTGAGCCTACCCCGTTGTAAATGTGATACACTAAACATAGCATTTGGGGAGATTGCATGCCTGTACTTCTCCGTTCGTCGGGAGGTATTCTGCAGTTCATGATTACCTGGAAATCCCTTTTGCCTAGATTATCCTAAGCATTCATTTTGGTCTTTTTGACTCTTTAAATTTAAAATATCATCGAGCACTTGTCCTTTCGAGCTCGTTCAAACCAAAATTGACTAGAGTCATCTTTGCCTTTTTCTCGACTCTTAAAACATGAAAAGGCATCGGTCTGTTTCAGCATCTTCAAAAAAAAATTCCCATGATCACATCACATTCCTGGTAGTTTTATTCTGGACCACATCGTGAGTATACCCTTATTATATTGTAAATAAGCCTTGAAATTGATATCTCTTCTCTTTTTGTTTCAGACAAAGTCATCATGGCTGAACCATCAAGTTTGCCTCATTCCTCTTCCTCTCCTCCATTTAGAAGGTCATCCGAAGAAACTTTCCCCAAACTTCTGCAATCACTTGAGGGTCAAGGTGTTGAACTTGGGAATTTTCTGAGTATTCAACCTTTGTCTTCTCGTCTGCCTCCTTTAGATACTAGGTCACCTTATGAATCTGGCCTGGAATCCCCTGATAATCCTATCTAGACTCCTGAGAGTCCACAAACTCTTGATAGTCCGCAAAGACTATTTTGTTATCCACTGGACCCTTTTGTGGTATCTCCACAACATCTTTATATTTTGTTCGATCAACCTAGTGTTTTTTTGGAGTTGTCTCCTCATTCATCTTTGGCTTGTCGCCAGTTTTTTTCTATGGAGTTAGAAGAGAAATCTCAATCTCCTCTCCAAGTCAGTCGGAAGATTCTACTACTCACACTCCTCACATGGGTGATAAGCATGCATATGAGTTCCCTCCAAAAGGTTTCCCTTTTATGGAAAGAGTCTCATCCCTTTTTTATACTGAGCTTAGTGAGACCATATGTCCACATGGTTATACCTCTCTAGCTCAGTTGGTTTCAGGCACTCTAGTGCCTCATCGTTATATCAGAACCCCATCTGGTCTTCTAGCGCTATGCCTACATCAGGTCCGTTCGTTAAAAACACGATCTCTCGACCGATTGTACAAACTGCATTCACTTCAATTCTAGTTCAACCTACAATTTTGTCTCAACCTGTTTCGTCATTTCAACTAACTATCTTGGTCCAACTGACTATCTCAAGTCAAGTCTCGGTAAGTTCTTCTACCCCTCCAATGAGTGGACATATTGTGTCACCACCTGGGGGGTAATATTCAAATGTTCCTCTTGTGTCAAGCCAAACCAATGCGAGTGGGTCACAAATTTACATGGTTGGAATGAATCAACCTTTTTACGGCACTATTCCTAACCCTGTTGATCCATCCGAGTCAGGTAACATCCAATACTAGTGTCCATACATGTCTCAGTTTCCATTCCAACTAGCTTGTGTTCCATATGGTTCGCAAGCTATGGTAAATCTGCCTTACATTCCCTAAACTGGGCCTTATGTTCAACATGGCCAATCCACTATCCTTCGTGGATATGGTTAGATCCAATTCGGTAATTATCGAAGAACTATCTAGTTGCCCTTGCAGCAACAAGGGAAACCTTCACAACAATAAGGGAAATCATTGTAGCATCAAGGACAACTACTACAACTGCAATGGAAGCCTTTGAAACAATCACAACAACCTTTTCATCTGCAAACACAGTTTGTTCAATAGTTCTCCCAACCTTCTTCCTTGCAAGGCCATCCTTTTCAGCATTAGGGGAAACCTTTGCAACAACCACAAGGTCAGCCTTCACAACAGAAAAGCCAACCTTTGCAGTAGCCATAAGGTCAACCTTTGTAGCAGAAAAGTCAGCCTTTGCATCAGCAGGTCGTATATGCATATCAGCAAGGTCAGCCCATTCAGGGCCAAGATCAACCTTTGTAAGGTCAAGGTCAACCCCTACAGCAACAGGTTCAAAATCCTTATGTCCAAGGGCAGCAGGTTCAAAATCCTTACATCCAGGGTCCGTAGTTTCAATATCCTTATGTCCAAGGTCAATAGGCTCAACATCCTTTTAACCCATATGATTATCAATGGCCTATGGCAGGACAGTATCAAATCTACCTAGGACCGGATCCTCCCTACGGCATAACCTCCAGTGGGGACAAAATCAGATTCCATATGGACAAAATCCTCCACTGCGGGGGAAAAATACTTACCAAGAAGGATGGGTTCCATAGTTTGGGTCTACTCAAAGGTCCACCATGACTTTTAACATGAAATTTTCATTCTTGGCCACAATGGAACTGTCGGATGTGTCAAGGCTCACTAATGATCCTATCCTTCATTCACCTTACTAGCCCCCAATTCCAACGAAGGTTTTGAGCGATTGCCCCAAATTTGAGGGAAAAGCAAAGGAGGATCCACAAGCCCACATAATGAAATATCACCTCTGGTGCTACAACAAAATGGTACATTGAATTACATCGAGGTACCTACATTGATTTCAACTCTCTCGCTATGGCTTTCCTCACTCATTTCCAACTGCCAGTTCACTATGAAACTAGTACATATCTACTTACATCCCTTAAGCAAGACACAACGACCCATATCTTTGATCACATCCATGAATGGAGACATCGGTGTTGCCTGATCAAGTTTGAAATTTATGATCAGTTGCTGAATGGAATGCTTCACAAAATCATTCATCGGCCCAATTTCTAAGCACATAGCTATCACTGGGTGCGTTACTGAGGAGCAAGCCATCACTCATGCCCAGTATTTAGACCTAGTCTACTAACAATCTGGCACATTATATGAGATGTTACTCGATGCTCCAAGACCATCATCTGGTCTGACAGCATCGAAGTCTCTGGCTACACCACCTATTGATGGAGTGATTATTTCCATGTCTCAGACTCCTGTGAAATCTTCTTCAAAGCAAAAATAGGTCTCGAACAATGGTTCCAATGATCCCTCTAGAAATTCATCTGGTCTTGGTAAGACCTCTGAAGTTGATGTTGTTGATTCTACCACAGTAGACAAAACCTCTAAGGGTAAAAAGAAGGGCAAAGGCAAGGCCAAAGTCAATGCCCCGAAACAGGGCCCTCCTAAGTCTTCTATTGGCAATGCTTCTCAAAGAAAGTTGAAGTATCCCTACCTCATCTACAAGAAGGATCATTATACTAAGGATTGTCCCCGACTATTTGAAGTTAGTCGCTTACTAAAAGAGACTCTGGCTATCTTAAAAGAACCATTTCCATCCCAGCAAACCCAAATGGTAGACCAGACTCAGTCTTCCGCTTCCGCAGGTTCCCAAGTGTTTATGAAGAATACGCCTATAAATGTGGCCACCAGATCTAAATATTATCAAACTCTAATGGCAGGGAAAGAGAATGAAAGTACCCCTTCCTGATTTATCCCATCTACCTCCAGCCCTCTCCAGATAGAGCAACTTAATCCTGATTCCACTATCCGACCACCCTCTTGGGTTGTGCTACGAAAGTCCTTGTATAATGAAAATGCTCGAGACACTCAGCACTATAACATTGTTAAGGATTTAGCTCAAGTGCCATCAGCCATGTCTATGCTCGAGGTCCTTCAAATTTCTCCCTCTCATCAGAAAGAATTACCATTGACCATCGAAGGTGTTGATCCATCTGATTCCAATCTTATTTTCTTTGATCTGGAAAACCATGTTCCACGCTTACCCCATCATATTTCCTTTCCCATTCAGGTGATAATCAATGAAAATATGATTCATAGGACCATCATTGATGAATGTGCTTCCACCTACATCATGTCTATGTCTTGTCGGAAGGAAATTGGTTCTCCTACCCTGAACCAATCACCTACATGTTGAAAGCCTTTGATGGATGTAATTCTCGACCATTCTGTGTCCTTCCTTTTCTTGTCATTACCTTGGAAGGTAAGAGAGTTAATGTCGAAGTAGAAATTGTTGATTCAAACCTTAACTATAACCTTCTACTCGGGTGGAGTTGGACCCATGCTAAGCATTGTGTAGCCTCCTCTCTATTCTGTGTGCTTCATTTCCCTCATCAAGGGAAAATTGTCACGGTTGACCAATTGTCTTCCTTTGCCTCTTCCTCTTTAGATGGAAATGTTCCTTATGTGAAGCATACCAGTGCTCCATATGGGAGTGTGGGGGCTGGATTTTTCAAATATCCTGCCTTAATAGGTATTTTTCCTCTCCCACCTCTGCATGTTGCCTCAATCAACATGATCTCAGTTAAGTCTGATCCTTGGGTCATTCCCCCTCCTGATCAATTTGATTCCTAGGGTGATGTCATGCCGTTAAGCCCCACCGAGATTAATTATGTGGAGATTGTTTCGGATTTGGCCTTGGTATCTACTGATCAAACTACTTTCGGTATGTCTCTTGACGTGTATTCTCAATCTCCTTGGCTTGGTTCTTCAGATTCTCTCGATCCCTCAATCGAGATGTTTCCTACTGACGAAAGTATCATGGAAATCATGTCTCTTGAGGAAGCACCTTGGAATGATACTCATCATTGTTCCTCATTCTTACTTGGCCCAGGGTTCATGTCTACCTATCTTGAGAATTTCTCTTCTCATTTCCCGACCCAACCACTTCGGATGCCTGTCATGACCCATGAAGTCTAGTCAGAAGGGAACATGGGTAATATTACCCAAACGATGCCTATTGACATTTCTGTTAAACCTGGTATCATGGAACACATTCATATTGGGGTAACTTGTTCTCCTGATGAGATCAAGCTTTATACTCACCTTTTTCAAGAGTTTCAAGATTTTTTTTGCATGGTCGTATGAAAAAATGCCCTGCATTGACCCAAGTATAGTCGTGCACGAAGTTTCGACTTATCCGAACGTGAAGCCTATTCATTAACGGCTTCATCTGGTGTACCCTACAAAAGCGACTGCCATTAAGGGAGAAGTTGAAAAACTTCTTAAAGCTAGATTTATTTATCCTATACCTCTGATAGATTAGGTGTCCAACATCATATCGGTGACTCATAAACAAGGCACCATTCAGGTCTATGTTGATTACCATGATATTAATCATGCCTATCCGAAAGACAATTATCCCACTCCTTTTATAGACCAGATTATAGATGAATGTGCTAGGAGTGATATTTTCTCCTTTACGGACAGTTTTTCCGGTTATAACTAGATAAACATTGCTCCGGCTAATCAACACAAGACCACCTTTATCTTTCCATGGGGGACTTTTTCATATAAAAAGCTCCCTTTTGTCCTTAAGAATGTTGGGGCTACCTTTCAACGAGCGATGTATTATGCTTTTCATAACATTAAAAACATCGTTCAGCCTTATTTGGATGATCTTCCTACTCATTCACATAAGTGCCATGACCACCTCGATCACCTTCGACAAATATTCTTCGTTGTAGACACTATAACATTTGGCTTACCCTACATAAGTTTGTCTTTTGCATTGAGTCCGAACGACTTCTCAGTTTTATTGTTGTTAAGGATGGTATTCATCTTGATCCTCTCAAAGTTGAGGCTATTGTTAATATACTCCCTCCCTATTCGTTGCATCAGTTACTGAATTTGCAAGGGAAATCGAATTTCCATCGTCGCTTTGTGCCTAACTATGCTGAGCTAGCTTCAAGGTTCACCTGATTACTTAAGCAAGGAACTCCATTTTGTTGGGATGAGATTGCCAAAAATTATTTTGATGACTTGAAACTTGTTCTCATTAATGTTCCTTTGTTGCACCCTCCAAACTATCATTGTGAGTATTTCCTCTATCTAACTGCAGCTTCTAGCACTATTTCTATGGTACTAGTGCAAGATGACGACGAAGGTCATGAACATGTCATTTACTACCTTAGCCGCAATCTCCTTGATACTGAGACTCGTTATGCTCAGTCGAGAAATTGGCTTTGGCCGTTGTTCAGGTTGTTCAACACTTTCTGCATATTATCCTCCTCTGCACTATAATCATGATTTCTAATTGCAACTCCATGACTTATATTCTGACTTGTCTTACTTGGCGGAAAATATTCCAAGTGGATTTTCATCCTCCAATAATTTGATTTGGTGTTCACTACTACCAAATCAAAGAAATCACTTGTATTTGCTGAGTTCACCTGCTTTTTTCCCTATACTTCTCAACCTACTAGTGTTTATGAGAAGTTACCCAATGAGACTCTCTTTTTGATTAGCACTCTTGATCCTTGGTATGGTGATATCACCGTGTATCTCCAAACTTCTACCCTCTGGTCTGCGTTGTCCAAGGATTATCTCCAACGCGTTCAGCATCAATCCCAACCTTACCACATCATTGGGGATACTTTATACTATGTTGGTGTTGATTCGATTCTTCGTCGATGTTTAACTCTCGATGAGGCTGAAAGAGTCTTAAATGACTGCCATTCTGGCGCACGTAGTGTTCATTTGTCTGGCTATACCACTACTCAAAATATCCTTTGCACTAGCTATTTCTGACCCTCCATTTTTAAAGAATGCATTCTTGTTGTCCACAAATGCCATGAGTGCTAGATTTATCAGTGGAAAATTAGGCCCCACCCACTCTCCTTCACCCCCGTTATTACTATTGGTCCCTTTGCCAAATGGGGCATTGATTTTATGACATTTAACCCTCATTTGGTCGGGGGGAATGCTTATATTATCATTTTCGTAGATTACTTCACCAAATGGGCCGAAGCGATGCCTACATTTTCAATTGACGGTAAAATGGCTACACAATTTCTCTTCAATCATGTTATTTCCAGGTTTGAAGTGCCTCAAGCAATTTTCACTGACCATGGCTCCCATATTTGAGATTATATGATGGCTGATCTGACTTCTAAATTGGGCTTATGTCATGACATCTCAACTCCGTATTACGCTCTGGCCAATGGCCAAATTAAAGCGATAAACAAATTTTTAGCTGCTATGCTTCAAAGTACCATTGGGATGCACAAATCCAATTCGCATCTCATGATTTTTTCAGCTTTATGGACCTACCAAACCTCGACTAAAGACGTTATTGGGTTCACACCTTTTCAGCTAGTTTATGGTATGGAAGCTACCCTACCAATTGAATGTGAAATTCGCTGACTCAAATTGGCTGTCAAATTACTCCCTGAAACCTCACCTCAAGAAGATCATCTCCTATATTTGGAACGATTGGATGAAACCCATTGTGTCACTATTTTATTTATTGAAGCACAGAAAAAGCGAGTTAAATCCCATTCTGATCATTTGGTATCTCTTCGTGCTTTTTCTGAGGGTGATTTGGTTTTGCTATATGACCAAGCTAACAATAAGCTAGGGGTAGGAAAATTTGAACCCATGTGGCATGGGCCCTATATTATCAAGCATGTATTACAAAAAGGGGCCTATGAGCTAATTGATTATGAGGGTAACCCTTTGAGAAAGCCTCGCAATGGGCTTTACCTACAAAACTATTATACACGAGTCATCTCACATGGTTACATATGTAAATAAGTGTGTTATTCCTTTTTGTGCAGTTTTTTTTGGTGTGTTTTTTCAAGCAGCTTTCTAGCTTATTATGTCTTCACCTACTTTGCATATGTCTGTAACTCCTTATGTTGGTTTCACTGATGGTGCTTGCCATAGTACCCGGAATTTATCATCTGCAGATGGGCTATTTATGAACCTCATGGTGAGTTTATTGATATTCAAGGTATTTGTTTGGGTCAAACAACTAATAACATTGTTAAATATAGCACAGTTCTCGTACTCTTGTTAGAAGCCATTGCTCTTGACATTCAAGAAATGGTTGTAAACCTTGATTCACAACTTGTTGTTCTTCAGATCAATGGGAAATATTCTGTCAGAAACCCTCAGTTATTGAGAATGTATTTGCGTATTCATCTCTTGGAAATAAATTTTGATCATATCGCATGTCATCACATTCCTAGGCACATGAATACATTAATATATGCATTGGCTAATTATGTTTTAGACATACATTTATGAAATATAAAAACATTGTATCATAGTAATCAGGAAATATAGCATATATATGTCAATAATGTTTGAGTATAATACATTAAAATCCAAAAAATAATATATGTGTTCCAAGTACATATGTGGCTCGCAGGCCTCAAAATTGTAAATCCTAACTATGGACTACTCTGTGTGATGCTCATGATAGCATGTTACTTCTCATACTACATGAGTCAATAATCGATGGATCCGATCCGACACTCCCATCGTGTGTTGGTGATAACGGCGAGGAATGTCCTCAATCCATGCATACTCAGGAATCCCTCTCATCAGGCCCTCCAGATTTTGAGAAATAACCTCTTTGTTGTCAACTCCTTCCTGGTAAAGAGTGACCTCGAATTGTCGAGCCACGTGCCTCACAATTGGGTATATCCCTATTGGTATCTTTAGTCCAAAATCTGCAATTACAAATATAAGTTGTCACAAATACATATATGAAAAAACAATAAAAAACCAAAAACAAAATTGTTTTTCTCACCTCCATCATCAAAGTCTTCTCCCTCTAGGAGTGGCATGTTAGGATCACCATGGAAGTCAGTCCTGTTGTATGGCAAACCCTCCATGATGATCAGTTTTCGTCTGAGCCACATAGAGAAGGCAGGCCTATAAGACATCTGCTGGCCCCCTCCAAATCTGGGCATCATCTCGCTCCATCGAACCATCCTTCAATCTCGTGGTACCAGGGGGTTTACCTCTTCCATTTGATAATGGAACAATGGGATTCATTCAAAGAAGAAGGTTACTATAATGGAGCCATATCCAAATTTCCTCAAGTCTCCTGCTTTGCATTTGGATATTTGTCACTTCATGTTTACCTTCATTGCTTCTGCCCAGTTGAAGACAGTGGGTGCCATACAGTCCACAACATATTGCAAGCAAGATTTTTGGGACTCGTGTAGTGCTTGATCCCTAACCACTCAGTTGATGGCCAAAAGTATTACCTTCAACAGAAGATCATTTATGTTCATGATATTGATCTTGCCACTTGTAGATTTCAAAGCTCATGGGCAATGTTGGGCAAGTAGCATGTTTACACTCGCCCCAATAGACCTGCCTCCATAAAGTTGGATTGGTTCCCCTCTGCGAGATAGTCCAATAATGATATAAATATCTAAAGTCTCCAACTCCATCTCTTGGTCATGGATCACAAATACCTCCTGTCCGATATCCCATAAACTGATCAGGTATTGCAGCAGCTCAGGTTGAGTTCGTAGGTCCAGTGTCAGAAAGAACTTGAGAAGCCCACAGTTCTTCAATGCGTCTAGATAGTTTGAATCCTCCAAGGCCATTTGGTCTATTCTTTCATGTTCACATTCTTTCCACTCAATCACCATTTTATCACCTTGATTTGATTGCAAACACCCCACATTTAACTCTACATCAGTCTTTGGAAGGGAAAATTCTTGTTTGAAGCATTGAATTTGGGCAAAATTCACAAAAATTTAGTTCTCTACGCCGGTGCGACTGTTTTTAAAATAGCTGCATCAACGATGCAAGACCATGTGTGAATAACTGACAATTGGCGCGGTCCCATACCTGGATCCCGCACTGACCACTGACGTTAATTTTTTTCAAAGTCCCTCAAAACCCCTAAAAAGACAGTTAAATGCTCAAAAGCAGGTATCAAAGCGAAGAGTACGTCCACGGCTCTTACCTGCAATGAACATTTCGATGATCGGCTTCTTGAATACGTAGACATCCGCTCCTGAAGATCTAGGGCATGAGTGTGTAAAAATTGTTCCAAATGAGGTAAATAAGGTAAATGGTAAAAATGTTTTACTTTTTTCCATTTTTATAAGCTTTTCGCTATGTTTTAGCGTTTTCAAAAGTATTTTTCGTCATTTTTCCTTAGAAATGGATAATGCATTTTCTTCTTGTTTAGTGACAAGTGATGGTTTTCCGATGATGGTGCAAAACTAGAGTCGTATTTAAGCTCTTTTCCTGACTCGTAAAAAAATGGAAATGAAAATATTGCCAAGAATTTGTTCCTATTTGACTCATTAAAAGAAATAACAATGAGGAGTCCAATTTAAGCTCTTTTCCAACTCTCAAAACACAAAAATATTTCTGATTTCTTGTTGTTTCGACCTCGTAAATGATTCTGAAACATCATTTACCCAGTATGCATTTACCCCTTTTTCGGGTTGGGATAAACTATTTACAAAAAAGGTACTCCTTGGTTGACATGGCCAAGAGGTTCTTTCAAGTATTATTTTCTACCTTTTCAAGCTCGAGAGACAACTTTACAAAAAGGGACCTTTTGGATTTTTATTTTCCATATCATTTTCAAACTCTCTAAACATGAAAAAGATATTGAGTTTCTTCCTTTGTCAAACTCGTTAAAATTCAATGACATCGGATTTGTCACTATGACAAACATGATCTTCTCCTTCGTAGGGCACATTAATCTTAGTAGGTCAGATCTGCCCGAAGGATGGACTTATATTACAAGCATATTTTACCCCCTTCAACCTTGTGATAAAAAATAAAATGGGTACATAGTGGGGAAAATGGAAAAATTTTACCAGTTGTGTCGGCAGCTTGACACTCTTGAACATGAAACTCTTCTGCTTTGTGTCGGGTTGGTATATCCTCACTTCATTGTTGACCTTCCTTGGTTTAGGCCATTCACTTTTTTCCTTTCCATTTGATCTTTTCCATGTCATCATGACCTTTGATCCTATGGATCCTAAAAGTTGCCAAACTCCAGAGTTGTGTCGCTGATATGTTCAAGAGTTAATCCTTCTGTAGTTTACACTCATTCCTGATTCTCTATATTATCAATAATCATTACATTCCCTTGTCTCGCGTTGATGATGTGGGATACATCATGGCCCTCCTTCAACAAGGTCACTTCCTGTCGACTTCAGCTCATTATCCAAGAAGTTGGCCAAGAGACTCCCTTCTAGTACCTTATAGCTTGCATTCCCTAACGGCAAGTTCTTCACACTCGACGACAACTTCTCATCATTGGCTTTCGATCGAGTGACCTCACGGGTGTTAGACTTTAGTTCCTTATTCACACTCTGTGAATTATGTTGTTGGTACCTTGAGAGCCATTGTCATTATTGGTGGTTTCCCTCGTGCTTGTTAACGGTTCACATCATTGACCAGTAATCAAGCAATTTTCTAGCATGTTTGACTTTGACACATCTATTCACATGTTAGAATTTGTACTTTGATCAGGTCATGTTGGAGTGCAAGACCCTGAGCTCAGATTACAAAAGTCCAGGTTGCAGGGCAATGTGATGTGATCATGCTTACATACATGTCTCTTTCAAATGGATGGTTGTGACCTTACCATGAGTCTATTATATTTGATCCTTCTCATTATTGGATGGCTACAACCATACCTTGGGTTAAATATGATCCTTCTAACTAGATGGTTGCGCCCACACCTTAGGTCCATTTACATTATCTTTTTCTAGATGTCTGCGTACATACCACGATTCATGTATTTTTTATCAGATATTTTAGTGATGTATCTGTATCTATGCTTGCTTACAGGTTTTCCGATGACATTTTCCAGTTCCATGCATCTACTCATAAAGCATTTCACCCCTCACTCTTGTTCGGCATTCATGCTTTAGGGGACATCTCTTACACAACATTTTGTCACTGTTCCTATACTCCCCATTCCTTGATTCTGGAGGACCTATACACTGACCCTCATGTGTTTTCCTATCATGAAGAACATGTCCTTACATCACTTTTCATCTGTAGAACATTTCCCTCTTACATCATTTCCTAAGAATATTCCTTCAAACTCAGTTTTCAAGACCGATGCTATCACTTAGTTTATCCCCTGCACCGATTTGTAGATTCTAACACTAGGCCTAGTTCTTGACAATGTTGGTAATCCATTCATGACGCGCACTGATCATCTTTTGGAAAAATTTAAAAAATGAAGTTGAAGCTTCCAATTCTAGAAGCTTCGTGAATGGAAGTCTGGTAAATGGTTAGTCGAGATAGAGCTGAGAGAGACTGTTTGGGCTCCTTTCCACTATTAAAAAGGAACAAACCAAAAGGGATAAGACCTCTCCCATCATAAGAGGATCCATGTCCCCTCTCTCAAGCTATATAAAACTCTCCTTTTCCAACCTCAACTATTTAATGAAAGGGCAGGAATAATCTGCAAAATCTCAATAGCCAAAACAACTCTTGAGATCCTTAGCCTTCTAGTTTGTTCTTGTAAAGGGAGAATAAGATTGTGGTTTGTTTGATTTGGAGCAAGGAGGAATAAGTCTTTAACTCCCATTGTTTGAGGTGAATCATAAGATTCTAACAATGGTGTTGGAACCTCGACACGTCAAAGGAAACCTGTAAGGCTAAGGCGAAGGTTGTACTTTCCTTTTTGTCATAATAATACAACTGATATTTTGTTTCCTATATCAATTGCATATGTTATTTGGTAGCTTAAGACTCCTTATCCTCTTAAGTAGGTTGAATATATTGTATGCTATCATGTGTGCTTTGGTTTCTTTTCTATTTGTTGCAGGTGCTTGATTGACATTAAGGAGTTGATCGTTGGAGAAAATACACAGGGACTTCATCAAACAAGGATTAGCGATACAATAGGTATGATCTTATCCATTCTCAATCTAAGGGAACTTACGTCAGATTCTCTTGTTAGTGGTTAGACCCTCTCCCTTGGGCTAGAGGGATTGTCTCTATCCACAGAGAGAATCTTCCTACTCCACAAGCCCTTAAAGGTCTTATGGGGGGCCTATCTTCTTGTTTTATTTATCTATTTCCTTAGTTCTTTGGGATCCATGACCAACTTCCAACAATCATCAGAAGCCCCTGGTATCAGAACTTTCTCAAAATTCAATTATAGAGGAGTTATGAAATTTCAACCTCCAATATTCTGACCTCTGAGATGACATCATGCTTTTTCATCAACCCCACGTGGCATATACTTAGTGGTGACACGTGTCACAAGGATTTTCCCCATTAGGCGACACAATAATCTTGAAGTTGACTACCATGTGTCCTCCATACAACCACGTCATGCTAATGTATTCTGCTAATTTCACCTCTTGAGGGCTAATCAACGACTTCCATGTATCCTATCCTACGATAGAGAAAGGTTCCCTCGACACTTAGTTTTGCAAATAGTTTCATTGTAATTCCCTACTCCTTGCAACCCTCAACGATTTCAAAAGAATTCAATTTATAAGAACTTATGAAATCTCGAAATTTTGAAGTTCCAAACCTCTGAGGTTCCAAGGTTCCAAAGCTCCAAGGGAATTGAAATTCAACCTACTTCCGATGAAATCTCTGACCTATGATATTCCAACCTCCCAAAAATCTGGCATTCATATAATCGGCTCCCTGGTATCAAATCATAACTTTCTAAAAAAAAAAAATTATAGTGAATTTATGAAATCTCCAACCTTCGATATTTTGACCTTCGGAAGCTCTGAAGTTCCGAGAATTGACTCCCAGGTATCGAACCAAATCTTTCTCAACAAGAAATTTTATTGAGGTTATGAAATATCCAACCTATGATATTTATCCTGCTTCCCTGGTTCTAAGGCTCCGAAATTCGGCTTACTCCTAAAGACTTCAAGACCCTTACTTTGGCTATCAATAACTTTTGATCCCAAGGTCTAATTTTGGACTTCCACGTACTGTTGGAAACCTTTTTCAAACAAATTTCTAGTGGAGAAGGTCTGATGTAGTCCTTGAGCCCATTTTCCACCTGAAACATGGCTGAAAACTCTCTACCATTCTTTTCACCTCAATGCTAGTTCGGTTGACATCAATGTCAACATACCAAGTGCCACTAATAAATCAGACAATGTCAATTGTCCAACACTTTTTGTCAAATAAAAATGGAAATTTTTCATTCAATTCCTATTTTATACATAAATGTCCATAAACCATTCAAAAATATTAATACATTATTTGAATTATTTTATAAACATTTCTCCAATAAAAAATATAATTTTACTTTTATGAATGCATAGATTTCTAGGCAATGGTTTGTTTTCTAATAATTGTTTATGAATTGCATGTAAAAAGAATCCATTCATATCAAATATAATCAAAACCTTATTTAATAATATTGTATGAAATAGTTGTAAAAAGTAGAAAACATACAAGATTACATTAAAGAAATGTTAATTCTTGAAAATAACAAAAGAAGACGCTCCCAAAACCTATACATTTTTTAATACAAGCCAAGAAGCCATCAAATAGATTGAAAGATGAATTGGCCCCTAGTTTGATGACTATAATATCTTGCAATAATAAATATATACATGTAGTTTAAAGGTTCATTATCCACAAAGAAGCTCAATATGTGAGACCAATTTCAAGAAAACTATAGGAATTTTGCACCAAATTCAATAACTAAGTTGAGGAAAAAATGAGGAAATTGCACCATCATAAGAAAGAAAGAATCACTTGTGAAACTGTATGTAGAAGGATCATAATGACCAATCCTAATGATGATATCAGTATATGAATACCATCACAATGCATCCTCTTCCTTGTCTCCTCCCTAAATTTATTCAACCGAGGTGTTATCACCCTAAAATATTTTTTTTTTAATTTTGGAAAGTTTTCCTTGTCTCTAGTCATGGTCTTATAATAATTTTTGAGTCATCGCATGCTTAAAGGGATAAGTGATAGGATTAGAGTCTCAATAGTGTCATTCTCATTTCCAAACCCTTCTTCTAGTCATGGTGTTAAAGGGTCTCTAGGTCATTTCATGCTTAAAGGGTTAGGTCATAGGGTTAGAAATCTTTAAGGTCATATTTCATTTCCAAACAAAGTTTGACAACCTTATTCCATGTCTTACAAGTCTCACCTTCTGTTTAGAAGTAATATCTCAAGTCATTTTGAAGAAATTTTGAAATTATGTACGAATCCATATTTTTGTAGCGCAGACAGTGTAAAAATCCTATTTTGCGCAACAAAATCACCGAAGCAACATTTTTCAACAGAAAAACTGTTTTAAGTAGTCAACTTCCAAGGGGTACCTTGAGTAACTAAAAGCATATTTTGGAAAACTGAAAGAGTTTTTTCTTCCTAACATACCTATCTACAAAAACCTTTTTCAGTTTCTTCAAATTCATTATGAGCTGGGAAAAGTTGATGACTCAACATGCACAGTAGTTTCATAGCGCGCTACGAAACTGTTGTAGGTGCAGTTTTGTCCTTTTTCGCTAATCTTCAAAGAAATGAAGGGGCTATTTTTGGAGAAGGATGCTGCTGCAAAAATTTAATGAGATCATTTCAAGAGGTTTAAATCTTGAGTAAAGAAAACCTCAAGGAATGAAGGATATATGCAAGAATTAAGCACTGTGCTACAAAAATAATAGTTATTTCATAGCACATCTAGTTTGACTTTCTTCAGGCAACTTCAAGGAGTTTAGTTTTGGCAAAAGTGTAATAGAAGGGTTTTATTACCAATTCAACATGTTTTATATGATTAAAGGGGCTAGTTTCGTCAGCAAAAGGATTCGAAGACAAGCATATGGATGAAACTCTAAAAAGGAGGAACTTTGTCTCCTTGTTTTTAGTAGTCAACTTCCAAGGGGATTCCTGAGCAATTGAAAATCAGCTCTGAAAAGTGAAAGAGGTTTGTATTCCTAACATACTAAAATACAAAAACCTCTTTCAGTTTCTTCAAATTCATTATGAGTTGGGAGAAGTTGATGACTCAACTTGCACTACGAAACTGTTGTAGGAGTAGTTTATCAGAAATCATAATTTTCTAGTTTACACCTGATATTCAAAGATAGTTTGTGGGAAGTAGGAAAGGTATTGCAAAAAAAAAAGAGATTTTTTGTTAAACACCGAGTGTTCTACAAAAGCCTCCTTCAGTTTTGTAAAATACAATTTTTATGAGGAGATAAAAGCTTTGTCCCAACACCTATTTTTCAGCCAAAACAGAGTAGGGGACAATTTCCTAGTTTTCAGGGCAGATGAAGGAGAAGCTATTGAATGCTAGTAGGAGGGTTATGGGCATCACCAAGTTTGAAGTTAAGGAGGATCAGCTGTCAAATATCAAATTTAATTCATAGTTTAGGTTGTTACTATCACAAAAGGAGTTTTACTCCTAATTGTATTAGGACTCTAAGAGTGATAGTTAACTGTCTCTTGTAATTAATAGTCTGTTTTAGGTATGAGTAGGTGTCAGGTCAAGAAAATTCGAATTCTCCTCATTTTGGAGGAAGGAATCCAAGATTGTAATGAACTCTAGAAAGAGCAAGAGGTGTAATGCACCAAGGGTTGGAAAAGTTTATAGGAAAATACTACTTTTGTCTTAATTCTTATTACTCAGAATTCATGGAGGAACATGCTCTGACTTCCTTTAAGTGTTAAACTATGGTGAATTGAGTTCTTGGGTCCTATATTTGGATGTTTTTCCTCAATGTTTTAATACTTATTACTCAGAATTCATGGTTACTCATGCTCTGAATTCCTTTAAGAATTAAACTCTGATGTATCACTCTAAATACATTCCTTTTGAATACCTTGATGTATCATTACTCAGAATTCATGTCCACATGCTCTGACTCCTATGAACTTCAAGTTATTGAGATTTTCCTAAATGTATTACTCTTTCATTGAAGTATATACAAGCCTCAGTTTTATAAGAAGAGTTATTTGTTATCTTTATCTCTGTCACTGACTCCATAGCCCAATGGTAGCAAGTCTCCATCTTTCAACCTATAAACATATAAAATCACAGACCGTAGAGTTATCCATCTATCTATATATTTAATCAATATCATTAACCTTTTGAGAGAGCCTTCTCAGGTTGGGGAGGCTAAGCCTTAGCTAAAAGTTGGCTTGAAACAGTTACTCAAGGTCTTCCTAGTCAGCAGCCTATCAGGAAAAGGTTTTGTGATAACATTTTGGTGCGTTTGTCGGGAGTCTGAAGATTATTCATTCCCGAAATCAAGAAGCTGAACTTCTAAAGGTAGCAAGAGCTCATAAAGTTTTTGAGGTTGCAATCTTCCTTGGCAACTCCACACATCAAATAACAAATTGGAAGGCGATTCCACTGCTAGAAGATCAGTAGCTTGATGAAGTTTCAAGATGAGTGCCACTGCAAGAATGAAGGCCAGGTATTCCCCTATGAATTGATCTCATATCCCTAGTTTTCCAAATCTTATGCCAAAGGTCGAATGGTTAGATGATCTACCAATATTCAAAGATGACAAGAAAGACAATGCTGCTCTTCATTTGGTTAGGTTCCATATGCATATACTCAGTATTAAGGTTTAGTTCCATAAAGATTGTCTCATGAAGATGTTTATGACCACTTTAGAAGGAAAAGCATGGTCTTGGTATGAAATCTTGGAAAATGGTTCATTATATTCTCTTGTTGATTTCCATGATGTATTTTGTGAGATGTATAAAGAGTGTCATCCCTCCTTATTGCTGGTCAAAGATTGTTGTAAACATTCTGCGAGTTTTATTCAATATTTGGAGGACTGTTATGATGATGATGAATTCATGCATGAATAAATTTTAGAGGCTCTTCATAACAATGCATTTCAACACTAAGAAGAAAGGATAACATCCCATGAAATGCAGCATGAAAATGAGTAGGGGTTTACTTATGACAACCATGTTACATACTCTGAGATTAATGTGAAGATGCAACGAACTTGCCAATATTTTGATCATAATGAAGATGAAAATAATTACAAACATCAAGAAGAAATACTGGACGAAATTTTTTATAACCCTCAGGCAGAGGAAAAGGTTGATCATTTATGTAATTCCTTGTCGCAGATTACTTCAAAGAATGATCATAATAGTGAGGAAAATTACATTTTCTATGGAAATCAGGCAGAAAGACAGATGGATAAATTATCAAATAAATGTTGTGTGACTAAAGATCAATTGTTAGAAGTAACAGGATGTCATGAGGATTATCAAGTTGATCATGTATTCTAGGATCCTATAGCTAAATACATGGAAGAGTTTTACTCTCCAGTGTTTCAGTTTTTCTATGAAGATCACAGGAAATTTCAGTGGCAGTGGTCATCACAACATCATAGCTTCTTTGAACTCCAATGCAGTCAAAAAAATAAAATATCAGATAAAACAAATGATTGGCTACATTGGAAATTTCACATTGATTGAGCTGAAAGAAGTTTTCAGTTGATAAGGTAGGTAGGTAGGAAGATGCAAATAAGCTCAAGGTTGATTGAGAAATTTTTAGTAGGTACAGTTTGAAGCAGATTGGGAAGAATTTTAGAGTTTTCATTTTTAAAGGAATGGATTGCAGCACTGGAGCTACTAGTTCTTAGCATACCACAGGGGGCATACTATCCCTAGTGGAGCCATTATTATCGCCCTAATTATTTTTTTTAAACTTTGAAAAGTTTGCCTTGTCTCTAGTCATGGTCTTATAATAAGTTTTGAGTCATCACATGCTTAAATGGATAAGTGATAGGATTAGAGTCTCAATAGTGTCATTCTGATTTCCAAACCCTTTTTCTAGTCATGGTGTTAAAGGGTCTCTAGGTCATTTCATGCTTAAAGGGTTAGGTCATATGGTTAGAAATTTTTAAGGCCATATTTCATTTCCAAACAAATTTTGACAACCTTATTCCATGTCTTAGAAGTCTGACCTTGTGTTTAGAAGTCATATCTCAAGTCATTTTGAAGAAAATTTGAAATTAGCTACGAATCCACGTTTTCATAGCCCAGACAGTGTAGAAAGCCTGTTTTGTGCTACGAAATCACTGAAGCAGCATTTTTCAACAGAAAAACTATTTTAAGTAGTCAACTTCCAAGGGGTCTCTTGAGCAACTAAAAGCATATTTTGGAAAACTGAAAGAGTTTTTTCTTCCTAGCATACCTATCCACAAAAACCTTTTTCAGTTTCTTCAAATTCATTATGATCTGGGAAAAGTTGATGACTCAACATGCACAATAGTTTCGTAGCGCACTACGAAACTGCTATAGGTGCAGTTTTACTATTTTTGGCTAATCTTCAAAGAAATGAAGGGGATATTTTTGGAGAAGGATGTTGCTGCAGAAATCTAAGGAGATCATTTGATGAGGTTTAAAGCCTAAGTAAAGAAAAACTCAAGGAATGAAGGATATATGCAAGAATTAATCCTTGCGCTACAAAAATAACAGCTATTTCGTAGTGCATCTAGTTTGACTTTCTTTAGGCAACTTCAAGGAGTCTAGCTTTGGAAAAAGTGTAAGAGTAGGGTACTATGACTAACTCAACATGTGTTATATGATTAAAGGCTCTAGTTTGATCAGCAGAAGGATTCGAAGACAAGCATATTGATGAAACTCTAAAAAGGAGGAACTTTGTCTCCTTGTCTTTAGTAGTCAACTAAAAAAAAAAACTCTTTCAGTTTCTTCAAATTCATTATGAGCTGGGAGAAGTTGATGACTCAACTTGCGCTATGAAACTGCTGTAGGAGTAGTTTATAAGAAATCAGAATTTTCCAGTTTACACCTGATATTCAAAGACAGTTTGTGGGTAGTAGGAAAGGCATTGCAAAAAAACAAGAGAGGTTTTTGTTTAGCACCGAATCGTGTACAAAAGCCTCCTTCAGTTTTTCAAAATACATTTTTTATGAGAAGATAAAAGATTTGTCCCAACACTTATTTTTCAACCAGAACAAAGCAGGGGACAGTTTCCTAGTTTTCACGGCAGATGAAGGAGAAGCTATTGAATGCCAGCAGGAGGGTTATGGACATCACCAAGGTCGAAGTTAAGGAGGATCAGCTTTCAATTATCAAATTTAATTCATATTTTAGGTTGTTACTATCATAAAAGGAGTTGTACTCCTAATTGTATTATGACTGTAGGACTGCTAGTTAACTGTCTCTTGTAATTAATAGTCTGTTTTAGGTATGAGTAGGTGTTAGGTCAAGCAAAATCAAATTCTCCTCATGTTGGAGGAAGGAATCCAAGATTGTAATGAACTCTATAAAAATCAAGAGGTGTAATGCACCAAAGGTTGGAAAAGGTTATAGGAAAATACTACTATTGTAAATGTTGTGCAGGGACTGATATATACAGAAGCAGTTTGGTTTTTCTGAATCTCGGATTCTTAGTGTACTTTAGTGAGCTTTATATTTTATCTTTGATATGTTTTACTTCCATAGTCTTAATGCTTATTACTCAGAATTCATGGAGGAACATGCTCTGACTTCCTTTAACTATTAAACTATGGTGAATTAAGTTCTTGGGTCCTATCTTTGGATGTTTTTCCTCAATGTTTTAATACTTATTACTCAAAATTCATGGTTACTCATGCTCTGACTTCCTTTAAGTATTAAACTCTGATGTATCACTCTAAATACTTTCCTTTTGAATACTTTTATGTATCATTACTCAGAATTCATGTCCACATGCTCTGACTCCTATGAACTTCAAGTTATTGAGAATTTCCTGAATGTGTTACTCTCCCATTGAAGTATATACAAGCCTCAGTTTTATAAGAAGAGCTATTTTTTATCTTTATCTCTGTCACTGACTCCATAGCCCAATGGTAGCAAGTCTCCATCTTTCAACCTATAAACATATAAAATCACAGACCATAGAGTTAGCCATCTATCTATATCTTTAATCAATATCATTAACCCTTTGAGAGAGCCCTCTCACGCTGAGGAGGCTAAGCCTTAGCTAAAAGTTGGTTTGAAACAGTTACTCAAGGTCTTCCTGGTCAACAGCCTATTAGGAAAAGGATTTGTGATAACATTTTGGTGCGTCTATCGGGAGTCTGAAGATTATTCATTCCCGAAATCAAGAAGCTGAACTTTTGAAGGTAGCAGGAACTAAGAAAGTTTTCAAGGTTGCAATCTACCTTGGTGACTCCACACATCAAATAACAAATTGGAAGGTGACTCCACTGCTAGAAGATTAGTAGCTTGATGAAGCTTTAAGATGAGTGCCATTGCAAGAATGAATGCCAGGTATGCCCCTATGAATCAGTCTCATATCCCTGGTTTTCCAAATTTTATGCCAAAGGTCGAATGGTTAGATTATCTTCCAATATTCAAAGATGAAAAGAAAGACAATGTTGCTCTTCATTTGGTTATGTTCCATATGCATGTACGCAGTCTTAAGGTTCAGCTCCTTGAAGATTGTCTCATGAAGATATTTATGACCACTTTAGAAGGAAAAGCAGGGTCTTGGTATAAAAGCTTGGAAAATGGTTCATTATATTCTCTTGTTGATTTCCATGATGTATTCTATGAGATGTATAAAGAGTGGCATCCCTCCTTATTGTTGGTAAAAGATTGTTGTAAACATTTTGTGAGTTTTATTCAATATTTGGAGGATTTTTATGATGATGATGAATTCATGGATGAAGAAATTTTAGAGGCTCTTCATAAAAATGCATTTCAACACCAAGAAGAAAGGATAACATCCCATGAAATGCAACATGAAATCAACAGGGGTTTACTTATGAAAACCATGTTACATCCTCTGATATTAATTCGAAGATGCAGTAAACTTGCTAGTCTTTTGATCATAATGATGATGAAAATAATTGCAAACATCAAGAAGAAATTTTGGAAGAAATTTTTTATAACCCTCAGGCAGAGGAAAAGGTTGATCATTTATGTAATTCCTTGCAGTAGATTACTTCAAAGAATGATCATAATAGTGAGGAAAATCACATGGTCTATGGAAATCATGTAGAAAGGCAGATGGATAACTTATCAAATAAATTTTGTGTGACTAAAGATCAGTTGTTAGAAGTAACAAGCTGATCATGTATTCTAGGATCCTATAGCTAAGTACATGGAAGAGTTTGACTCTCCAGTGTTTCAGTTTTTCTATGAAGATCAGAGGCAATTTCAGTGGTAGTGGTCATCACAATATTATAGTTGCCTTGAAATCCGACGCAGTCAAAAAACTAAAATATCAGATAAAACAAATGATTAGCTACATTGGAAATTTCACATTGATTGAGCTGAAAGAAGTTTTCAGTTGATTGGGTAGGTAGGTAAGAAGATGCAAATAAGCTCAAGGTTGACTGAGAAATTTTTAGTAGGTACAGTTTGAAGCAGATTGGGCAGAATTTTAGAATTTTCATTTTTAAAGGAATGGATTGCAGTACTGGAGCTACTAGTTCTTAGCATACCACAGGGGGCATACTATCCCTAGTGGAGCCACTATTATCACGTAAATTATTTTTTTAACTTTGGAAAGTTTGCCTCGTCTCTAGTCATGGTCTTATAATAAGTTTTGAGTCATCGCATGCTTAAAGGGATAAGTGATAGGATTAGAGTCTCAATAGTGTTATTCTCATTTCCAAACCCTTCTTCAAGTCATGGTGTTAAAGGTTCTCTAGGTCATTTCATGATTAAAGGGCTAGGTCATAGGTTTAGAAATCTTTAAGGTCATATTTCATTTCCAAACAAAGTTTGACAACCATATTCCATGTCTTAGAAGTCTCACCTTGTGTTTAGAAGTTATATCTCAAGTCATTTTGAAGAAATTTTGAAATTAGCTATGAATCCGCATTTTTGTAGCGCAAACAGTGTTAAAAGCCTGTTTTGCGCTATGAAATCACCGAAGCAGTATTTTTCAGCAGAAAAATTGTTTTAAGTAGTCAACTTCCAAGGGGTCCCTTGAGAAACTAAAAGCATATTTTGGAAAACTGAAAGAGTTTTTTCTCCCTCACATACCTATCTACAAAAACCTTTTTCAGTTTCTTCAAATTCATTATGAGCTGGGAAAAGTTGATGACTCAACATGCATAGTAGTTTCGTAGCGCGCTATGAAACTGCTGTAGGTGCAGTTTTATTCATTTTGGCTAATCTTCAAAGAAATGAAGGGGCTATTTTTGGAGAAGGATGCTGTTGTAGAAATATAAGGAGATCATTTGAAGAGGTTTCAATCCTAAGTAAATAAAAACTCAAGGAATGAAGGATATATGCAAGAATTAAGCCTTGCGCTACAAAAATATGAGTTATTTCGTAGCGCATCTAGTTTGACTTTCTTCAAGCAACTTCAAGGAGTTCAGTTTTGGCACAAGTGTAAGAGTAGGGTTCTATGACTAATTCAACATGTGTTATATGATTAAAGGGACTAGTTTGGTCAGCAGAAGGATTGAAAGACAAGAATATGGATGAAACTCTAAAACGAAGGAACTCCGTCGCCTTGTTTTTAGCAGTCAATTTCCAAGGGGATTCCTGAGAAATTGAGAACTCATCTCTGAAACGTGAAAGATTTTTTTATTCCTAACATACTGAACTACAAAAACCTCTTTCAGTTTCTTCAAATTCATTATTATATGGGAGAAGTTGATGACTCAACTTGCGCTATGAAACTGTTGTAGGAGTCGTTTTTCAGAAATCATAATTTTCCAGTTTACATCTGATATTCAAAGATAGTTTGTGGGCAGTAGGAAAGGTATTGAAAAATAACAAGAGATATTTTTGTTCAGCACTGAGTGGTCTACAAAATCCTCCTTCCTTTTTTCAAAATACATTTTTGATGAGGAGATAAAAGCTCTATTCCAACACCTATTTTTCAGCTAGAACAGAGCAGGGGACAGTTTCCTAGTTTTCATGGAAGATGAAGGAGAAGCTATTGAATGATAGCAGGAGGGTTATGGACATCACCAAGGTCGAAGTTAAGGAGGAGAAGCTGTCAAATATAAAATTTAATTCATATTTTAGGTTGTTACTATCATACAAGGAGTTGTACTCCTAATTGTATTAGGATTGTAGGATTGTTAGTTAACTGTCTCTTGTAATTAATAGTTTGTTTTAGGTATGAGTAGGTGTCAAGTCAAGAAAATTTGAATTATCCTCATGTTTGAGGAAGTAATCCAAGATTTTAATGAACTCTATAAAGAGCAAGAGGTGTAACGCACCAAGGGTTGGAAAAGGTTATAGGAAAATACTACTTTTGTAAATGTTGTGTGGGGACTGATATATACAGAAGCAGTTTGGCTTTTCTGAATCTGAGATTCTTAGTGTAATTTAGTGAGCTTTATCTTTTATATTTGATATGTTTTACTTCCATAGTCTTAATGCTTATTACTCAGAGTTCATGGAGGAACATGCTTTGACTTCCTTTAAGTGTTAAATTATGGTGAATTGAGTTCTTGGGTCCTATATTTGGATGTTTTTCTTCAATATCTTAATACTTATTACTCAGAATTCATGGTTACTAATGCTTTGACTTCCTTTAAGTATTAAACTCTGATGTATCACTCTAAATACTTTCCTTTTGAATACCTCAATGTATCATTACTCTGAATTCATGTCCACACGCTCTGACTCCATGAACTTCAAGCTATTGAGACTTTCCTAAATGTGTTATTCTTCACTGAAGTATATACAAGCCTTAGTTTTATAAGAAGAGCTATTTGTTATCTTTATCTCTGTCACTAACTCCATAGCCCAATAATAGCAAGTCTCCATCTTTCAACCTATAAACATATAAAATCACATACCATAGATTTAGCCATCTATCTATATCTTTAATCAATATCATTAACCCTTTGAGAGAGCCCTCTCAGGCTGAGGAGGCTAAGCGTTAGCTAAAAGTTGGTTTGAAACAATTACTCAAGGTCTTCCTAGTCAGCAGCCTATCAGGAAAAGGTTTTGTGATAACATTTTGGTGCGTCTGCCAGGAGTCTGAAGATTATTCATTACCAAAATCAAGAAGCTGAACTTCTGAAGGTAGCAGGAGCTCAGAAATTTTTCGAGGTTGCAATCTACCTTGGCAACTCCACACATAAAATAACAAATTGGAAGGTGACTCCACTGCTAAAAGATCAGTAGCTTGATGAAGTTTCAAGATGAGTGCCATTGCAGGAATGAATGCCAGGTATGCCCCTATGAATCGGTCTCATATCCCTGGTTTTCCAAATCTTATGCCAAAGGTCGAATGGTTAGATGATCTTCCAATTTTCAAAGATGAAAAGAAAGACAATGTTGCTCTTCATTTGGTTAGGTTCCATATGCATGTACGCAGTCTTAAGGTTCAATTCCCTTAAGATTGTCTGATGAAGATGTTAATGACCACTTTAAAAGGAAAAGCATGGTCTTGGTATAAAAGCTTGGAAAATGGTTCATTATCTTCTCTTCCTAATTTCCATGATGTATTATATGAGATGTATAAAGAGTGTCATCCCTCCTTATTACTGGTCAAAGATTGTTGTAAACAGTCTGCGAGTTTTATTCAATATTTGGAAGATTGTTATGATGATAATGAATTCATGGATGAAGAAATTTTAGAGGCTCTTCATAACAATGCATTTCAACACCAAGAAGAAAGGATAACATCCCATGAAATCCAACATGAAAATCAATTTACTTATGAAAACCATGTTACATCCTCTGAGATTAATGTGAAGATGTAGCAAACTTATCAGTCTTTTGATCATAATGAAGATGAAAATAATTGTAAACATCAAGAAGAAATACTGGAAGAAATTTTTTATAACCCTCAGGCAGAGGAAAAGGTTGATCATTTATGTAATTCCTTGCAACAGATTACTTCAAAATATGATCATAATAGTGAGGTAAACTACATTGTCTATGGAAATCATGCAGAAAGGCAGATGGATAACTTATCAAATAAATGTTGTGTGACTAAAGATCAGTGGTTAGAAGTAACAGGATGTTATGAGCATCATCAAGCTGATCATGTATTCAGGGATCCTATAGCTAAATACATGGAATAGTTTTACTCTCCAATGTTTCAGTTTTTCTATGAAGATAAGAGGCAATTTAGTGGAAGTGGTCATCACAATATCATAGCTGCTTTGAACTCCGATGCAGTAAAAAAAAATCAAATATCAGATAAAACAAATGATTGGCTACATTGGAAATTTCACATTGATTAAGCTGAAAGAAGTTTTCAGTTGATAGGGTAGGTAGGTAGGAAGATGCAAATAAGCTCAAGGTTGACTGAGCAATTTTTACTAGGTACAATTTGAAGCAGATTGGGAAAAATTTCAGAGTTTTCATTTTTAAAGGAACGGATTGCAGCATTGGGCTACTAGTTCTTAGCATACCACAGGGGGCATACTATCCCTAGTGGAGCCATTGTTATCACCCTAATTTTTTTTAACTTTGGAAAGTTTGCCTTGTCTCTAGTCATGGTCTTATAATAAGTTTTAAGTCATCGCATGCTTAAAGGGATAAGTGGTAGGATTAGAGTCTCAATAGTTTCATTCTCATTTCCAAAACCTTCTTCTAGTCATGGTGTTAAAGGGTCTCTAGGTCATTTCATGCTTAAAGGGTTAGGTCATAGGGTTAGAAATCTTTAAGGTCATATTTCATTTCCAAACAAAGTTTGACAACATTATTCCATGTCTTAGAAGTCTCACCTTGTGTTTAGAAGTCATATCTCAAGTAATTTTGAAGAAATTTTGAAATTAGCTACGAATCCACGTTTTCGTAGCGTAGACAGTGTAAAAAGCTTGTTTTGCGCTACAAAATCACTGAAGCAGCATTTTTCAATAGAAAAACGATTTTAAGTAGTCAACTTCCAAGGGGTCCCTTGAGCAACTAAAAGCATATTTTGGAGACCTAAAACAGGTTTTTCTTCCTAACATACCTATCTACGAAAACCTTTCACATTTTCTTCAAATTCATTATGATATAGGAAAATTTGATGTCTCAACATGCACAGTAGTTTCGTAGCTCGCGACGAAATTGTTGTAGGTGCAGTTTTGTTCTTTTTGGCTAATCTTCAAAGAAATGAAGGGGCTATATTTGGAGAAGGATGCTGCTGCAGAAATGTAAGGAGATCATTTGAAGATGTTTAAAGCCTAAGTAAAGAAAAACTCAAGAAATGAAGGATATATGCAAGAATTAAGCCTTGTGCTACAAAAATAACAGTTATTTCATAGCGCATCTAGTTTGACTTTCTTCAGGCAACTTCAAGGAGTTTAGTTTTGGAACAAGTGTAAGAGTAGGGTTCTATGACTAATGTAACATGTGTAATATGATTAAAGGTGCTATTTTGGTGAGCAGAAGGATTCGAAGACAAGCATATGGATGAAACTTTAAAAAGGAGGAACTTTGTCTCCTTGTTTTTAGCATTCAACTTCCAAGGGGATTCTTGAGCAAGTGAAAACTCATCTCTGAAAAGTGAAAGAGGTTTTTATTCCTAACATATTGAACTACAAAAACCTCTTTCATATTCATTATGATATGCGATAAATTGATGACTCAACTTGCACTATGAAACTGTTGTAGGAGCAGCTTTTCAAAAATGAGAATTTTCCAGTTTACACCTGATATTCAAAGATAGTTTCTGGTTAGTAGGAAATGTATTGCAAAAATCCAAGAGAGGTTTTTGTTTAGAAATGAAGTGTCTACAAAATCATCCTTCAGTTTTGTAAAATACATTTTTTATGAGGATATGAAAGCTCTGTCCCAACACCTATTTTTCTGCCATAACAGAGTAGGGGAGAGTTTCCTAGTTTTCAGGGCAGATGAAGGAGAAGCTATTGAATTCCAGAAGGAGGGTTATGGACATCACCAAGGTCAAATTTAAGGAGGATAAGCTATTAAATATCAAATTTAATTCATATTTTAGGTTGTTACTATCATAAAAGGAGTTGTACTCCTAATTGTATTAGGACTCTAGGACTATTAGTTAACTTTCTTGTAATTAATAGTCTGTTTTAGGTATGAGTAGGTGTCAGGTCAAGAAAATTCGAATTATCCTCATTTTGGAGGAAGGAATCCAAGATTGTAATTAACTATATAAAGAGAAATAGGTGTAATTCACCAAGGGTTGGAAAAGGTTATAGGAAAATACTACTCTTGTAAATGTTGTGCAGGGACTGATATATACATAAGCAGCTTGGCTTTTCTAAATCTAAGATTCTTAGTGTACTTCAGTGAGCTTTATCTTTTATCTTTGATATGTTTTACTTCCATAGTATTAATGCTTATTACTCAGAATTCATGGAGGAACATGCTCTGACTTCCTTTAAGTGTTAAACTATGGTGAATTGAGTTCTTGGGTCCTATCTTTGGATGTTTTTCTTCAATCTTTTAATACTTATTACTCAGAATTCATGGTTACTCATGCTTTGACTTCCTTTAGGTATTAAATTCTCATGTACCACTCTAAATACTTTCCTTTTGAATACCTTGATGTATCATTACTCATAATTCATGTCCACATGCTCTGACTCCTTTGAACTTCAAGTTATTGAGACTTTCCTAAATGTGTTACTCTTTCATTGAAGTATATACAAGCCTCAATTTTATAAGAAGAGCTATTTGTGATATTTATCTCTACCACTGACTCCATAGCCCAATGGTAGCAAGTCTCCATCTTTCAACCTATAAACATATAAAATCACAAACCATAGAGTTAGCCATCTATCTATATCTTTAATCAATACTATTAACACTTTGAGAGAGCCCTCTCAGGCTAAGGAGGCTAAGCCTTAGCTAAAAGTTGGTTTGAAACAGTTACTCAAGGTCTTCCTAGTCAGCAGCCTATCAAGAAAAGGTTATGTGATAACACAAGGAACCCATTTTATCCCCATCATTTCCCACCCTTGTTTGTTTTTTATGGAAGTTTCATGTTGACTCTCCTTGTCTCTAAGTGTCAAATTCAAAAGTAAGCAGAATATTCGTTTTATAACTTATAAAAATTTGTCCTTTTTTGTGTGCTTTCTTTATTTTCCCTTTCCTTTCTATAGTTGAGCTTCATCATTTCCCCTTTTTCTTCTTTCTCCACACCCTTTCCATTATTAATTTACCCCCTTTTTTTTGTTTCTCACCCTTGATGTTGATACATGCTGCACAATGCATTCATCAATTTATTCTTCTTCCTATTACCTAACAAAATAATTGATTTCCATCAAGATATTTCCTTAGGTTAAGACCCAATTTAAAGAAGCCAGTTCCTAGTTTGGTTTGATTATTTACTCTACCTCACATTTACTTTCTTTTTTCACAAGATGATGACCTTGATTGAATGATCCAAGTGGATATTGGTGGCCACCTGCCTATTCCACTTGGAACCTGCAATTGTTTCTTTCAATTTTTCAGTTTCCTTAATTGTAGCACAGTTTACTATTTTTCACAGTTTTTTCTCGTCCTAAACTTCTGGAGCCATTTTGAGGCCCAAAACGATGTTTTTTTTGGAAAATAGGAAAATGTGAGTTTGAGATTGATGTATCCAGTTGAAATTTTTAGTCCTCATATATATATATTTCTAACAAGGTATTGTTCACATCTAATAGAGATCGTATGCCAAAGTTACGACCTCAAGAAGTTGATGTATCGACTTACCCCAACAAGGCCCACAATTTTAGTGCTTCATCTCCTACGGTTAGGTTTTTGTATGTTTATGGTTTTCCACTGTTTCTCAACAATAAATAGGCCTTCGAGCCTCATTGTAACACATTTTAGAGGCATGTAGTGGCCACATATCTCCTTGAAGATAAGCTACCATCACCCGAGCTTGTTTATTTTCATTTGTATGTAAGCATATGTTAGGTCCCTATACTACTAGTGTAGCCCTTATTGTTATTAGTGCAAACCCCTTATTGTATTTTTATGCCAATGTAGTTCCCATATTTTTATTATTGTGCCCCATAGAAGCCCACTATTGTTATTTTTATTCCCTTACAATATTATTTTTATGTCAGCTCTGATTATATTGTGACCCCTTAGACTCCTATATATAGAAAGGAGGCCTTTTCATTTGTATCATCCAATAATTGTTCATTTGTGTAATGTAAAGGAGGTTTCCCCCTTAAAGAGGCTTATTTTGAAGTTGTTGACCTATCTCTTCTTCTATTTTGTGAGTTGGTTTCATAACATTTGGTATTAGAGCTTTGGATTCTAGGGTTTCGCTGCTTCAAATAGGTCATCATGGAATTTTCACTATAACCTTTTTTTTATGAATCTTTAGAAGCATAAATTAAAACCCATTTGAGCTGAAATTGGGATGAACCTTGTAGTCGAATGTGAGATCTTTTCTAAATATATTTTTGGAGATATGAGCTGATGAATTTAGGGTTTTTGTAGACTCCTGAATTTCATCTCAAATAGGTGACCTTGGGGAAATCATCGTAACTTTCTCTCTGAGCATTGGATTCAAATTTCCTAAAAGGTGATAGAAAGAGGACAGAATTTAGTTTGTTCAATATCATGTTTAGGGCTGAAGGTTGAAAGAGTGACATGTGGCACATCATACAAGTTCACTCTATTGAACCAAACTATAACCAGGTAATTATGGGAGTTTAGGAAAAAAAAATTATTTAAGAATCCAATATTGATCAGACCTACGGGGTTGGAAAGAGGACGTAGAGGGATACCACTAAACAAAATTTCTAAACTTGGAGATCCAAAATTACAGAGTCATAGTTGTTTTAAGATTGAACTCCTAAAAGCAAGAAAAATAGATCTGAGGAAGTTTTATGGCAAGGATCCAGTAACTTTAATACTATAGATGGAGAAATATTTTGATCTACATGATGTGCAACTATTAAAAAAGGTATATATTACATCTTTTTATTTAGAACTAATTCAGTTTGTATGGTATAGAGGGCTTTGTTCTCGTAAACCACTTGTCAACTAGTCAATTTTCACGAAAGAAATGATAGCACATTATGAGGATACAAAGAACAACACCTTCTTTAGCCAATTGATAAATATAAAACAAAAGGGTTCAATTGGAGAGCACATTGAGGACTTCCAAAAATTGAATATTAGGGTACCCGATATTCTAGAGGAGCACAAGATTGATGTCTTCATAGGGACTTTAAAATATAACGTCCAACATGAGGTTCACCTTTGGGAACCTAATTCATTGGAGAAGACATTCAGGGTGGCAAGAAAAGTTGAAAGAAAAATTATGGAAACAAGGAAGTCTACCACTCACAACTATAAATACGGAGTGTCACTACTCCTAGCCTTCCATAACCTACAAGGTTGACACCACAATAGTTGGAGGAAAAAATAACAAAAGGGCTTTGTTACAGTTGTGATATCAAACACACTAAATGTCATAAGTGTGCTGAGAAGAAACTATTCTACATAGATTTTGAAGATGAGGGAGAAAATTATCAAGAAACATCAAAAGAAGAGGACATATACCAGGAATCAACCCCATAGAAAGAAGAAATGAATCCTACCATGTCTTGTAATGCATTGGAAGGAATTACCACTCCTCAAACTCTCAAGATAGATGGACAAACGGAGCTAGTGAACAAATGTTTAGAAGGATATATTCATTGCTTTGTATCTGATAAACAAACACAATGGGTCAACTGGTTACCTCTGGTTGAATTGTGGTATAACGCTTCAGAAAAAATGACCCCATTTATGGCACTTTATGGATATCATCCACCGTCTATCACATCATCTTTACGAGAAAATTATAAGGTTCAAGCAATAGAATATCATATCAAGCATCAACAACAAGTTCCCCAACTATTAAAGGATAATCTCACTTTGGCGCAGAACCAAATGAAACATCAAGCATATCAACATCGCAGCGAAAGAATTTTTTACATAGGTGACTGGGTATTTTTACGGCTACAACCATACAAACAAATGTCCCTCAAGCAAGCTAAGAAGGATAATAAATTATCACCAAAGTACTATGGTCCTTACAATGTGTTGCAAAAGATTGGTACTATGGCATACAAATTGCAGCTTCCTACATCTTCCAAAGAGCACCCAAATTTCCATGTTTAATGCTTAAAGAAGGTTATAGGTGACAAGCTCTTAGTTCAAACAATATTGTCAGAACTTAACGAGGAAGGAAAAATCATATTGGAACCTGAAGGAGTCACAGAAACAAGAACCTGAAAGCTATGAAATCGATCAATTTTAGAGTATCTCATCAAGTGGAAGAACTTACCCGTTGAATATTAGCATGGAGGGATGAGAATTTTATACTAAAGCATCCAAAACTACTCAAAGCGTTGAGGAAAACACTTTTTGAAGGATAAGGGCATGTTAGGTCCCTATACTACCAGTGTATCCCCTTATTGTTAATAAAGCAACCCCTTATTGTATTCTTGTGCCCATGTAGTCCCCATATTATTATATCGTGCCCCATACAAGCCCAATATTATTATTGTTGTGCCCTTACAATATTATTTTTATGTAGGCTCTGATTATATTGTGATCTCTTAGACTCCTACATATAGAAAGGAGGTACTGTCATTTGTATCAACCAAGAATTTCTCATTTGTGTAATGTAAAGGAGGTTTCCCCCTCGAAGAGGATTATTTTGAAGTCGTTGATCTATCTCTTATTCTATTTTGTGAGTTGGCATCATAACATGGTAGCAGTCCCAGACAAGTCACCATGTACCATGACATCACTCGTCCTTTGCTAACTCTTCGAGTCAGGAAACAACAGAAGCTGAGGTGCTTTCCCTTGTTAACTCACCAAGCCACCTAGTAGCTCCTGCTTCTTGGAATCGATCATTGATAAGTTGTGGCACATTCAAATTGACATCGACATTCTCTGGGACCATAGGTACGAAGACCGCAATGAAATTGCTTCCTATCTCATTGACATTCAATATAGCCAGAACACCATCATGGAGCAGTTGGACAACCTTCGGCGCAGCCAATGTCACACAATGACCATCTCCACAACTTAGAGGTACACGTGGAGCATATTGACTTCCACATTCATGACCATGTAGGTTACTTTGCAGCTCCCCCTATAATGCCCCCCCATCCCCCTCCTTGATTCGCTACAATTAGTTCTGATTTCTTTTTGTGTCTCGCAAAGTATGCTAAGGCCTCAGAGCCATCTGGAAATAAAATATGTAAATTGTATATCTCGGTATTCTCCAACCCCCAATCTCAAAAAGTTTGGTTGGAATAAGGTTGCGATTGTTATTGAGAGAATTTTTGTACGTTGTATTATTTTGAATATATAATGAAAGCTTTTTTGAATGACAAAAAAAGAGGCACAAGTCAAATGAAGCCTTATCTTGCTACACTTTAACATAGATTGTAAGCATTGTCGCCATATATGATTCAGAATGATTTGGGGACAAATTATATTAGAAAAAATCAATCTAATAAAAAACTATGAAAGTATATACATTAACATTAATAGGAGAAAACATACAAGCTATACAAAAAAAATTGGAAACCTTTCTTTCCTTCTCTAAAATGACACTCTTGGATTATAAAGTCCCTAACCTAGTCTATTGCAGCTTGTATTTTCAAATGTCAATGCTAGTTTTTCAATGTACTTTCAATGGATTTATGTGATTTCTAGTTGGAATGGCCTTTTTTATAACACGCTATGTTTTTTGTGAATCGAAGTCTGGCATAAATTGACCTAATCACATTTCTCATCAAAGATTTGTACAGAAAGGCCTTCTTCGGTTGAATTTTACTCTTATGTCTAGAAAAAGAGTCTTTAATAAAAGATAGAAAATTGAGAGAGTTTATGTCCAATCATAATAGCAATGAAAAATAGAAAATTGATAGTCTCCTTATGTTTTACGTGGCTTGCGTTATTATTTGACGATAACTTCACATAAAAAGGAAATTGGAATAGCAATATTTAGATTTTTACTAACAATGGAAAGTCCCCTATAAATTTTCTTTTTTTATTTTGGGCTCTTTTGGTTGGGTATCAAGTTTCTTCACACAATGGTTTTTGGGAAGCTTTATTTAAACAATGAGATTATTTCCTTGACCTTTGTATTTTTTTGTTGGTTTTGCAAGAAATTTCCCAATTTTAGGAATAATGTACAAGCGTGAGTAAATTTTTATTTTAAGAATAAAAAGTGCTTTCTTTTGTTGTGTATCAAGTTCCTTCACATAATGGTTTTTAGGAAGCTTTATCTAAACAATGAGATTTTTGTCCTGCCTTTTGTATGTTCTATTGGTTCTGCAATAAATTTCCCATCTTTAGGAATAATGTACAAGCTTTATTAAACTATTATTTTAGGATTAAAAAAGGATTCAACCAAAACATCCAATTTATGTATTTCAATAGGGTTAGGTTGTAAAAAAAAATTAATCCTTGCATATAGACTTATTAGAAGCAGATATATTATGTTATTAGAGGTAGATATTTTGTCTTTTGGGTTTTATCTAGCCTTTGTTCCATGGTGATGGATAAATTAGTTTTATTACAATCATTCTTCAATTTACATGATTTTCAGCGCCTAACATTATTCATGGTTGAGTTCATGTATATTTTTTGTCAGAGTTATATAAGATTTTTATTGCCAAGTTAGGCTAATAACTAAAATCATTGAACTAGATATTTGTTTTTGTTAATTTTAGCGTTTTTCCTTCCTACATTTTTCAAAGAGGGTTTTTTTTTCATCTAAAATTGTAGTTATTAATATGGATACCAATTTTTTAATTCTATGTTTCACTAACATTTGGATATTGGGGAGTTTTGGAATGGTTGGAGAGATCCCAAAAAATAATAAAAACTTCTAATATTTTAATTGATCTTCAAAATGTGAGGCTTGGACCTTGATTTTGTTGGGGTTCAATACAATTGTTCCATCTTGGTCTACATATTTCTCACAAAATTGGTGTCCAATAACTGAAATTATTGAATTGGATGCCCATCTTGCTAATATCTATGGTTTTTCGAGGTATGGTTATGGATTCTAGAAAATTTGAGGCAACTTATATACTAAAGTATTAATTATGTGCAAAATTTACTAATTTGGAAGCCTCTTTTGGTGTATTTATACAATGTAGTGTTTGAAATTTACAACAGGCTCTCAAAAATTGATTTCTATGCAATTGTTGAAGTTTTGGAATTTTTCTTGGACAATTTTTGCAAATTGAAAACATATTTATGGTACTTAAGTCAGTATCTTCCATCCAACCATATTATGAAAATCGTTGAAATTGCATGGCAATTGGTATTTTCCATGACACAAAAGAAAGGAAGACATGATAAAATATGGTGTTATACAAAACCCTTAAATTGTTAAAATATGCAGTGGCACTCCCAATTTCCATTGAGGATAGCATGGCATCACCTAGGCACCTAGAAATGTATTGGGACATTCTCTGGAGATAGTGGGACATGTCGGGGATGGTAAAATATTTATCTCCTACATCCCCATGATGCCTTGAGACATCTCCAGATGTTTCCCCTCCTTGGGGTGGAGGGATGGAGGAAATGCATAGGACATGTCCCTATGGAATATTGATTAATGCAACACATGTTGTAGCTATGATATTGCTAACAGTGCATAAATTAAAACACTTGAATGGATTAAGGTAAATTCTTATGGATAAAAGTCTTTCACAAAAAGTATATTTTGGCAAACATTTCTCCCCAAATGCGAGAAACATAAATTTTGTTTGACATAAATATTCAGTAGTTATTGGAAATATGGCTTGACACTAAATCAATAAGGATGATATAACAATAACATGGCCTTCCCAAGAGTTTCAATCATGAATCTCAAAATGGTACACATTCTTTTCCAATCATGAATATTAGAAAGGTCCAAATTCTTTTCCAATAATGAATCCCTAAAAGGTCCAATTTTTTTTACCGATGGGTGTATTAGCAATTTCCTTTCTGAATTGGGACATGGGAGTGCTTCTTAGTTTTTATGAGAAAGTTTCACAAAATAGTGATAGAACATGAAGGGTGCTGACCACACATGTTAGCCCCTTCGCTTTAGAAGCAAGGAAAAAGTCAGCATGTCTATTTCAACTTCAATTTTAAATATTATCTCCATTTTTAAAAATGTCAATCCAACCTAAGATTTGCATAACTAAATCCAATTTAAAAGTTGAAATTTCTACCATCATACAGATGCCTATCAATATAAGATGTGCACAGACTCCCACATACTTCTTGGATCATTTGTTTGTCTCCAAAAAGAACACTTTCCCAAATGGTAAGGGGCAACAATGGGAATACCATACTCGACAATTGTTTATACCCTAAAATCTCTAGCAACTTCGTAGTTTTTCATAACATGCTAAATTGTTTGAATAATTGGGACTTAGGAAAATATCTTTCATGTAATTCTAGTATTAAGCCCAATTATAAGGAAAATGAAAACATTGCCATTTTTTAAACATGGATCTCTTAGTGCAAGTCATCCTCTAGTGTGGCTTAGATCAAACATTCTTTCAATTTTTTGCTTTGGATGAAACATTTAATACATATAGAATTTTTAATCGGTGAATTTTATAAAAGCAATGGACCATAAGGCTTATGAATTCTAAACAATCTTAAATATTGTATGAGGGTAGCATTATTTATGCATTTTTGGAAATGCGAATTTTTAATTCTAAGAATGTGTTATCTTGAAGCTCACCTGCGAGATCTAGGATCATCCCATGGTAGGATGGTCAAGGCTCTCATCTTTTAAGTTGGAATTACAAAGTTTAAACTTCTAGAGTGGATTTAATGTTTTAATTTGGAGTTGAAGATCATAGCTCCTTATAATGAGAAAAATAAGAATTTATAGCTTTGGAAGAATCTTCCAAACTAATTCGATAAAAGAATAAAAAGTTTAGTTTGAGTTGAGGGTTAGGCATTGTCTAACGAGGCCACAATTTTGCCTAGATGGTGAATTTATCACCGGAATATGACAATATTTTTCAAGAAATTTAATTGTGGGAGTGTTTAAATCAATTTTCTAATGGAGGAAATGGATTTAGCACCATCAAGAACCCCTAGGGCAGCCAAAATATTGAATCTTGATAGTTGTAACCTAGGTTTTCAAAAAAAATCACCATATTTTCTCAAAATCATTCTGGAATTTCTATTGTTTTCCAAGTGCAAACGTGTCCTATTTATACTACGCTTTGAGGGCTATGGCTCCGCATAGTTTGAAAAAAACTGTACCTATTTAGTAAAAAACCCTAATTGTAGAGTTTAGCTTTCCAAATTGATGGCACGGTTTACATTTGTGTAATGGATTAGAAAACTATCATGGCCATGGAAAAGTAGAGTTTCTACTGGCTCGAGAAGAACATTCCATATTAATTCCATAAAAGCATGAAAATTTTCATTTGGATCCAATTGGAATCCCATTTCATCTTTTGACTCTACAGTGAGAAAGGAATATATATCATGAAAAGTAAAAGGTTATTTATTATGTCAGACATGAAAATTTTATTCATAATCTTTTGAACCTATAAGGTGAAGCAGATACGGTGTGAAAAGTCAAAAAATTAATTGTTGTGTAGCACGAGAAATGTGAAAATCTTGTTTGCATCATGCTTGACTACCTATGCTTGACTATTTTGAAGTAGTTTTGACTAGACTAGTGGAATCTTGCAAGTGGATCCACTATGTGGCCAAGGGAACGAGTTGTTGGGCTCTAGAACCTTAACAGAGATTGATATCACGACCTAACAGAAATTTGGGGATGGCGTCACCATGTGGCTGAGAAAGGATAGACAATTAGGCATGACACACTTGGTGAAATGTCTATCAACACTTTGTGCTCATGCCTAGGATGTGAGCAATGGGCTTGCCTGGTGGCACTTGCAGTGGAGAGCTTGGTAGACCTTATGTGCATGCATATAATAGTTAGTTGTCTCTATTTACAATGGGATGATCTTCCCAAATCTTCTATTCCTTCAGTGTACCTTTGCACCTTTATGGGCAATTGCTAGTTTATTTAATTAATAAAAAAATATTATTTTACTCCATAAGCAACACACATACAAATAACCCAACCATAAACATATTTGACCTTCCACAACTTTTCATTTTCATCAACAACACGTGTACATATCACCCATTCGTAAATATTTATGCATTAATGTGGCTTTTCCTTTTCATTTGTAGTAATTTTAGGTTTTCACCAAAAACAATAAAGATTTTGACATTATTTTGAGAAAATATAGCAGAAAATTTTGAAAATCTAGGTTACAGTTGTCCAGCTTCAAGATTTTGATCCCCTAGGGTTCTTCAGGGTGTTGAATCCATTTTCACCATAAAAACACTCCGACATTCGAATTTCTATTTAAAAACTTTTTAAAAAATTCTCACCAAATTCCAACAAAAAATATCCATCCAATCAAAATTACGGCCTCATTAGTCAACGCCAATTTTTAATGTTTATAAATGTGTCCAAATGAAAGAAAGGTACCCATATGATTCGATTTCCCTGGTAAATAGAAACCGTGCGACCTCATACAACTGGATGAAAGATTCTAATTGGATATTTTAAGTTTATCTAGTCTTTATCCACCCACATACACATCATTCTTTCATAACTTTATCTCTGATGCCCATGGGGGTGTCATTTTATCACTCTATGTGCATCTGAATATGGGTTTGATAAGTACATAAACATAACATATTTAAGCATCTAGTGAGGGTTTTAATAAATATATAACCCTGACACTTTTGAAAACAAAAGTAATCTCCACTAAAATATGGATTGAGTGGAGGACTATGAAGCATGATCGGCCATTTTTTTCAAGATCTTGTATTTCGAAATGGGTGTGTCTAAAGAAATATGGAACAAAGATCAATTTCTCACTGTGAAGTTGCTTGGCTCTCTGGGATGGATATCTAGTGCTTTTGCATGGCTTGAGATAAGTGAAGCAATATTCACCTGCATATGCCATCTCTTGGTGCTTATTGGCAATCATGATTGTGGATCAGATGTATGGAACAAAAAAAAGAAGAGATCATGGTCATTATTTCTAATGTACTAAATGGTTGAGTCTAGATGAGGTTAGGAGAAGGAAATAGTTAGAATCAACTATGTACTAACTACATGTTTCAGAGTGGATGGTCTGTAAAGCACCCTAGTAGCAAGAAGGACAATAAGAGATTATCTTCTAGACAATAGAGGCATTGTATTTTCTATCTAGGGAAATAATGGATTATGTTATGGACAATATAGAAAGGTACAACGAGAGTATGTCATGGAAATTCGCTCAAGTGTTTTTCCTCTAAAAGTGATCTGAACTTAAACAGGAATGCAAAAAATTACAGATATAACCGTAAATACAGAGATGCAACAAAAATAACACTTCATTTCATTAATATCAAATACTGAAATAAGCTTACAAACAGAATGGAAATAAACTAGCTAAGGTGATGGTAACATAACTTATCTCTTAGAAGGTATGTGGCACCTACATGCCTCTAAACTATGTTACAATGAGGCTCGAAGGCCTATTTATTATTGAGAAATAATGAAAAACCCTAAACATCCAAAAACCTAACCCTAGGAGATGAAGCGCCAAAACTATGGGCCCCATTTGGGTAAATTGGTACATCAACTTCCTGGGGTCATAACTTTGGCATACAATCTCTGTTTGATGTGAATAATACCTCGTTAGAAAGATATATCTCAGGACTACAACTCTTGAATAGAAAACATTAATCAATGTCTCATGATTGCCCTAGTTTTCCCAAAAAAACGTCATTTAGGGCCTCAAAATGGCTCTGAAAGTTCAGGACTTGGAAACTACCAAAAATAGTAAATTTTGCTACAATTAAGGAAACTAAAAAACTAAAAGAGACAGTGGTGGGGGTCTAGGTGGAATAGGCAGGTGGCCACCAACATCCACCTAGATCAGTCCTCCCCCCTTAGGAAGCGATGGTTGACATTGTGTTGAGTGCCTCAATGAGATGGGGAAACTTTTGTTGACCTTGGTCCCTCATGAGCCACTTGCCTTGATGTAGGAGTTGGCCAACTTTAACAACCTGATATAGTTAGATCTTTTACTAGTGATTTTTCTTGATCTGTGTTTCCATAATCCAAACAATTGTGGCTTGTTCCATGCAATCCGGGTTTAACTCTATTGGTGTGAGTTGTTCTGCAATGTATGATGAGTCAAGTAATGGTGGGAAGTATGGTTGAAGGTTGTCCACATTGAACACTGGGGGTAGGCAAAGGAATGGGGGAATGTTGAGCTTAAAATCATTGTCTCCCACAACCTTGGTAATGGTGTAAGAACCATATCTGAGTTGTCTGAGCTTCTGATGGGCTCCGATAAGGTGTTATTTCTACAAATGCAACCAAACTTTGTCGCCCACTTGAAACTTGTGTGGCACCCGATGTTGATCATGTCGCTGCTTGTACATGGAATTTGACTTCTTCAAGATGTCGTGAAGTTGCTGGAAGAGGTGTTGGATGTGTTCAATAAATATGGTCACTTTATCAGCCTCAGAAAAATACATGTGTGGATTATATCTTTGTAGTCGCATGAGGCATGGCAACATCAATCAGACACAATGGTTGAAACCCTAGACCCACTTGAAATGGATTGCGACCAGTTGAGCTATGCGGAGCTTTGTTATAAATTTGTTGCACATAGGGAATACTCTCATCCCAGGATCGTGGATGCTTGGAGTTTTACCTGTGGAGTATGTGCACTATCATCCTCTTGACGACCTCCATCTAGCCATCATTCTAGGGATGGAAAGCAGACAGCTTTTGTTGTCCAATAGTGTCCAAAGGCTTGACCAGAATGTGCTTAGGAACTTACTATACTGATCTGATATAATGGTCTTTGGGATGCCAAAATGTACCCACACTCATTCAAATAATATTTTGGCAGTGTCCTCTATTGTGATACTCTTCTTGCAAGCCACAAATATAGCCTTCTTAGAAAATTTGTCACAACCACAAATACATAGTCATTACCATGCTTGGTAGAAGGGATGCCAGAAATATAGTCCATGGAGATGGATTCCCACAGTTGGCTTGGAGTAGGAAGAGGTGCATGTAAGCCTTGCTTCTTGATGATTGCCTTGGTGATGGTGTAGTAAGTGCAAGATTTGATATATTTCCCAACATCCAATTACAGTTTTGGCCAAAAAAGTACTTTTGTAGTGCAGCCACAGTTTTCTCCACACCAAAGTGTCTTACGACCCGACTATAGTGTGCCTTCCAAATAAGATTGGCACACTCACTTGAAGGAACACAAAGGTGGCCCAGGTAACACAATGATGTCTCCTAGAGGTGGAAATCATGAACCTTCTTTCCATCTACTAGCATCTAGTATGTGGAGGTGAACTCTGGATCTTTTTTGTATAGTTGCAGCCACCTAGAGGTCTCGTGGCCAAAAGAGTTGAGAACAGTAGCCAGTGCTGCAACTAGGGTCCAGCTGAGGCAGTATACAACATGATTGGTGTTACCCTTTTTGTATTTAATGTTCAAGTGGAATTTTTGCAGATACGTAGACCACTTTTGATGGTGATCATTCTACAACTTCCCTTGCATCTGTATAAACTAAAGAGGTCGATGATCGGTGTGGATGACCGTCTCTTTCCCCAGAATGTAATGCTTCCATTGCCAGCAAGCCTGCATGATGGAATACATCTATTTATCATAGGTGGGGTACTTCTAAATTATATTGGAAAGTGTCTGACAATGGTAGGCCACTAGATGCCCATGTTGGGTGAGGACTACACTAATAGCATGGTCAGAGGCGTATGTCTCAATTTCAAATGGCTACTGTAGGTCTGGCAGTGTGAGTACCAATTCAGAGAAGTGGCAGTGCTTGAACTCAAAAAATGCATTTTGCTAGGAATAAGACCAGGAAAAATTTTCTTTCGCCCCACCCTTAGTAATCTAACTCAAAGGCCAAGTGATATGGGAGAATCCCAACACGAATGTCTGATAAACATTTGCAAGGCCCAAAAAGTTGTGAAGCTCTGTTAGAGTGGTTGGGGTTGGCAAATCCCACATGACTTGGATATTAGTCAGATCCACATGCACGCCATGCTCATATATGATGTAACCTAGATATTGGACTTGGCTCATGCCAAAGGTTCATTTCTCCAAGTTGGCACATAGTTTGTGTTGTCCAAGGGTTTGAAGGACCTGTTGAATGTGTTGCAAGTGTTCTTCCCAACTCTTGTTTAATATGTGGATGTCATCCAGATAAATTTTGAAATTCCACGACCTTGGTTTTAGTTAGAGTATTAGAACCACTGATGCTACCAATGCAAGAATATCAACAAGAAATACTTTGCACAGCAGAAAATATAAAGTAGTAAATAACACATGCACAAATATACATAGTTTTTAACAAATTTTACAATAATGTACAACCCCAATCTTCATTATATTAAACCAAATATGAACAATACAATAGTCTATGGTATATGTTATCACTCAGGTTGTCCCTAGGCTCCTAATAGGGATACGGCCGAGGTAACCACAAACCAATATTCTGATTGCAGGTTCTAGCCCACCTAGAATCGGAGAGGGCTCTCTCCTTTTGATTCAACCTTAGTTGATGATTTTAGGCTAGCTTTCTGACTTCAAGGGAGTGTTGATTGTGATTGGAAAGAAGGTAGGATTCTCAAACGAAGAGGCACGGTAAGGTGTGATAAGTTTCGAACCATTGGGCATGGAGTCACAGATTGAGGCATGCGAGCATTTTCTTGGTCACAAGGGGATACGGAGCGGGATAGCCACACAGGATACAATTCTCAGTCTCCTGAAAGTACGAAGTGAACATCAAGGATGAAAGGCAAAGGAGAATCATCTCATCATGCTGACAAAGAGGAGAAGTGGATGAGTGGGATCCCGGAGCAGTTAATAATTCCTAAGACATGCACTCATATGTGAAAGAAACTATGTAAACCAGATCATTTAAGAATACAAGCTCATAACTGTTTCTGAAGAAAACATTGAAAAATGCAGAAATTGAACTTAAGGTGTATTGGAACAAATCT
>APFE031121618.1:0-12679 GCA_000404065.3 Pinus taeda
ATAATGATTAATTAACTAATAATTAGTATTGAAGAGGTATGTCTCTATGGACATGACCGTTTGTGAAAGGGTACCTACCTAGATATATATACGGGACCCTAAGTTGTAATCAAAATATCATCTCATAACTTATGTATAATTCTTCTATAAATATATTTTCATATAATGGATATTTACATATTTCAGATCTTCTAAAGTAATCTATCTGAAACTTTGTTCCAAACATAATTTGTAGAATAAAAAAAGAAATAGAAACTTAGATTTTAAGCTTCTGTGGCCTTCTTTTGGAAAATTGTGATTCAGATCATCCACAATATTATGAACATCTTGTCGACGTTTCGAGTCCCAAAGGGGATCCATCTTTAGGACATAAATTTGAGTGAAAGATTGAAGGAAGAGTTATCTGACCAAAAACAGATAAATAGCTAATGCATGAACAAAAGCAAAAAAAAAGCTGACTGTTTTTCTTATTATAAAACTAAGCCTACAATGATATAAATAATAAATTAAAATATTTCAATTTTATATCTTATTAATTTTATTTGATGCAGTGATTTTAATAATAATTGTTTTTATTTTCTAATACTAAATGATTTTTTAATTTTATACCCATGGTTATACAAGAGGCAAGAAGGCAATCTTGGAGTCCAACCTTGACGATAAAATAAAAAAGAAGTTAATTCCTTCCTTTGAGGTTATCCCTAGGATTTATGGGGTACCAAAAATACACAAGGAAGGGATCCCTCTAAGACCAATAGTCAATACCATTGGATCCCCCACCTATGAATTAGCTAAATATGTTGCTAAGGTTCTGAAGCCTTTAGTTGGGAACATATAGTCTTTTATAAAAGACTAATGACTTTGTAAAACTTATCAAACATGAGAGGGTTGATAAGGATGACATTTTGGTTAGTTTTGACGTAGTATCCTTATTTACGAAGATTCCCTTGGATGAGGTTTTTCATGTTATAAAAGAAATCATTGATCCATAAACAACCAAACTTGCGGAGATCTTTTTGCGTTCCACTTTCTTCAGTTTCCAGGGTAGTTATTATGAGCAGATATTGGGGGTCACAATGGGTTCTACTCTATCACCATTAGTCACCAATTTAGACATTGGGTATTTTGAGAAAAAGGCCCTTGACTCATACCCTTTGAAACCTGCATGGTGGAAGAGATTTGTTGATGACACCAACTTAAAATGGACTCATGGTAGGACTGAACTTGAGAGAAGTTTTTTAATCATCTTAACTCTATCTCATCAGGAATTAAGTTTACTATGGAACTTGAAGAAAAATTTAGAATTCATCTTTTAGATGTCCTTGTTATCAGAAAGGAGGATGGTACTTTGGGACACCAAGTCTTCAGGAAGAAAACCCACACTGAAACCTATCTTCATGCTGATTCATACCATCATCTATCCCAAAAATTTGGGGTCCTTAACACTCTTGCTATTAGGGCCCTTATAATTTTTGACGTTGATCACCTTAATGTGGAGATTAAGCACTTAACCTTTGTTTTTAGGGATATAGGATACAAGGAAAAGGATATTAAGAAAGCTATAAAAAGAGCTAAAGGAAAGGTCCTCTCCAAGGGACCTCAAGAGAATTGTGGAAAAGTTTACCTTCCATTCATTCAAGGGGTCACAAATAAGATCGCCAAGATTTTAAGGAAGAAAGACATATTCACTTAGTTTACGACATGTGGAACCATTAAACAAAGAATGAGGTTTATCAAGGATAACATCGATCAACAATAGCTTAAGGGAGTTTATAATATTGATTGTTCTTGCGACAAAAGTTATATTGGAGAGACAGGGCGCTCTTTAAAAACAAGGCTTAAAGAGCACGAAGCAGATATCAAGAATGGGATATCACGCACTTCAGCCTTTGCAGAGCACTCCTCAAAAACCAAGCATCATGTTTGTTTGGAGAACACAAAAATTATCGCTAGGGAAGATCATTATCAAAAGAGGAAAATCAGAGAGGCGCTTGAGATTAGGAAGTATCCAAATAACCTCAAGAGGGATGGTGGGAATGAGATCAATGGAAATTGGCTTCCCCTGATTAGGCATATCAATGCTTCTAGATATTCTGAGATATAATATCCCAGATATAACCCTCTCTCCTTAACTTGAATCTCTTAAAATTTATGAAACATTTTTAACTAACATCCATTAATAAATTGATTAAATTATTAATGATAAATTGATTAATTATTAATGATTAAATACTTTATTATTACTGATTATTTATTTCATAATAATAATTATTTATTCATTAAAAAATACATAATTAATTGAATAAATTTAATTATTAATAATAATTATTGTTTTATAGTTAAAATAACATTATTTAATTAGTTATTTATTTATAATATTTTTTTTATTCTAATTAAGATTAAGGTTCTTAACCATTTTCTAAAAAATTTATATATAATAATTAATAGATATTAATATTATTTATAATATAAAAAATTAAAATATTTTACTTAATTTTTATATTTCAATAATAAATAAAAATTTATTTAATTTTATTTAATGAATTGGTTTTTAGCTTTCTTCATTAAAGTTTAACAATAATTTATTAAAAAATAAAAAATATTATTATTAAAATTACTTATAAATGAAATTAAATTAATTTTCTTATTTTTTAATAGATATTAAATTATTATTGAAATTACTTATAAAATAACGGCATCAAATAAAAATTATTAAAATAAAAACTAAATTATTTTATTTATTATTTATTTTATATTCATGTAGGCTTAGTTTTATAAAACAATTTTAGTTGGTTTTTTTTTCATGCATTAGGTATTTATCTGTTTTTGGTAGATAACTCTTCCTTCAATCTTTCACTCAAATTTTTGTCTTGAAGATAAATCCCCTCTTGAAAGTATATGCCAACATTTGAACATATGTGGAATGCATGTAGCCAAGAAGAAGCTAGAATATCGATGGTAAACAACAAAAAGGAGAATGAAGAAAAAAACACCTCGAATGCTTACTTTGCTGATCACAAAAAGAAGGGAACTTTCAATAACAAAGAAGAAAATGGACCTATCCAAGGTTGATTTTTACAATTTCCACAAGATGGTACATTACCAGAGTCGCTGTCCTGAGAATCCAAGAAATAAGAAAAGAAATAAGGATTAGGCAAATGTCACCGATGAACCTCCATCTAAGAAGAACAAGACTGAAAGAATCAAAAGTGAAGGACTTATACTACTAATTCCTCCCTTGGTCTTCTATTCTAAGTTTTGTGTAACAACCCCTGGTTAAAGTTCATGTAATAAAATTTAATAAAGGCAAAATAAGACCACAGTTAAGGAACACTTATTCCAAGTTGAATCTTGGGAAAAACATCCTAGTGGGTGTTCATTTGGTTTATTATGGCTAAGGAAATTTGAAAAGGCAATGGCAAAGACATTAAAAAGGTAAAAAGGTATTTTGGCACATTATTTATGAAAATAATGGAAATTAGGAGAAAATGAAGGTGAAAGGTCACAGGTTGAATGCGACGAGGAAATTGAAGGAAAAATAATGGAAAATGAAGAAAATAGAGGCCTCATTGATAAAAAGGATTCTAAGGATCAATGGACAGGATTTTGCTCAAACATTTTTTCAATGTAACCTTTGTTAGTTCAATATTGGAGCTCTCTCATTATTCTCTCTCTCTCACTCTTAGACATTTAGAGTTTTCTTAGAGAATTCTAGCTTTGGGGCAAGGAAGGGAAAAGCAAGCGAAGGAAGGACAAGGAAAAGGAAGGAAAGCAAAGAGCAAGCAAGGAAGAGCAAGGTCAAGAAGATTCAACATGAATAGTTGCAGGTAACATATTGCTTGTGTGATTTCCTAGTTGGTTTTTACGTACATGGATTTGCATGTTGGCATTTGGTCTTATGGATGTCGCTGGAATGGTATTCACTGGTTATGACAATGGTTTTCAACCTTGCCTTGCCTTTCTCTTGATAGCAATGGTGTGATGGGATTGTTTCTTGGTTTTGAGCTTTGGAATTGTCAGATGGTTTCAGAATCCGAGGGGGAGGTGGTCTCAAGAAAATTCCCAAAGGTATAGGAATCCCTTGACCAATTTTGGAGGGATACACGATAAAGCCCGAGGGTGGAGTCTCAGTTTAGGGCCTAGTGATTTGGTGTGGATCGTGGTAAGTCCTGAGAGATAAGGAGACATTAATTCGTTAAGGATAATGATGGAGTCTAGAGGCATTCCAAGCTCAGTTTGGTTTTGTGATTTCGGTGTCGGTTTTGGAGAGATCACAGTTTGGTGAGGGTGGAAGTCTTTTAACCTCTTGATTCCATTGGTTGTTTTTGGATTGGTTTATCCATGAGATCCCACATTAATGATTGGAATATGGCACAGGGGTGATTGGATGAAATAAATATTTGGTTCAACCATGTCTACGGTCGGGTGGTAAGTGGAAGTCCCGAACTTGGTTGGCTCTTTCCTATGTTTAATAAAAGCTAAAATCTCTTGCTTTTGTACTTGTTATTATGTGGCCTTAATGGATGTTATCTCATTGTTATTTACATGTTTTAATGTTGGTTATAAGCATGGTTATTTTACTAGTTATATGTATGGTTATTTCATGTATTTATTTGTAATTGAAAGGATAATGGATGCAAGATCTAATTGATGTCAAAACGTTTAAGTTAAGAGGGTGGTGTTCCTTCTTATCAAGTCTCATATGAGTTATCAACCATTTATGCTTTGTCTTGTATTCATGTGCTATAGATTGCATTGATACCAAGTGTTTGACAAAATGTCAGTCTCGGTTGGGGATGGTCAGGCCTAGTCTTAGAGCCAGTTTTTGGCTTGCAAGTCTTGTTGTCATGTAAAATTATGGATTTTGAAGGTTACAGGGGTTTCTGGGCAGTGACCTGAATTTTGGGCTTGAAAAGTGGCACAAATCTTAGAGTCATAGGCACAGGAGTAAGGAAAAAATTCCCCAGTCGCACCCATGCCTTGCTATGGGCATGTATGGAGCCTACCAAACGCACCCTTGTGCATACCAAGGGAGTGTCCAAGGGTTTGATGCACTAAAAAGCTCAGTGGATCCAAGGGTTGGTCATGGGGATGACTGAGAAGGTTTACGGGAGTCCTATAACAGTTATGTAAGGTTTATGTTGTGGGTTTCCATAGATTCCACTTCCTTAACGTCACCTAAGAGGTCGAGTCTTGTCATAGTAGCCCCTCATCTCATGTTTACCCCAGGTAAGTTGGTGAAAGTGGGTGGATATGAGGGGAGGCATTCATTACATTTTGAATTGTTTTCCTTTATGTTTTGATCTCTAGAATTTGTAGGTCTAATAGGTCTTGTTAGAACACTTTTTACTTTGATAAAGTTGTAGGTATCCCTCAAGATTGGATTAAGAGGGAGCCCTTACCATTTTACCAAAGATAAGTATCTTACTCCTTGTCTTATCTTTTATGTTTGGTTTCCCTTTATTATCAAGATGTGTTTGTATTATATGCTAATAACCTTTCTCTTTATATTTTGCTTAGTTAGGAAAGCCTGCAAGAATACACAATAGTTATGGAGGAGACTTCAAAGAATAAACTTGAAGCATGACAGAAGCTATGTTGCAAAGGAAGCCTTTCAAGAATTGATGTCATACAAGGTTTGTTAAGAAACAACCCAAGGTATGTCTTAGCTCATAAGCTTTATTAATATAAAGGTATGTTCATTCTTCTTTTAAATTTTGCTCTACATTACTAACATCGTTATGTCTAGGGTTTTGAATCGTAGGAGATTCTTGTTTGTGTGATTAATCATTAGATTAGATATACCCTCATTATATTTTTATCATTCGTATGAAACCCTAAAATGTTCTCTATAAAACCCTAACCTAAGGGTATGCCTATAGTTATGAAATCCTAGTCTACTTAGGGTTGATTATGAAGTCTAGAAATCCTTTTTTCTTGATGTTTAGAGTTTTGATATTGTTATGATAGAAACCCTAGTCCTTTAGCGTTTGCTATTTTTTTGTTTTTTGTTTTTAATAGAGTCGGTTACTAGAATTATTTTCCAAAAAAGAAAAGAGGAGGCAAAGCCCCATTACATCGATGCAAAATGGAGAGAGGCTACCAAAGGGAAAACATTCCCTATCTTCCAAGCCCTTCCCTTTTTGATTCTAAAAGTACGGATAGCACTATCCTTATAAATACCTACAAATTGATTCAATGGGAATATACATTTACATAGCATAATAAACTATTGGAAGAAGAGTAGAAATGAGGAGTCTATTTCTGTTGACTGAAGATTCATGATGAGACGGAAGTCAATTCTTGCTGCTTTGATATTTGGAGTTCTCTCCCATTTGATTGATTATTAAACTCTTCAAATAGTTGATCGTTTCATCCATGCGCTTGCATTTTTTCTTTAGGGCTGCAATTTACTTCCTCTGCTCTTCCAGTTGTCTCTTCAGGAATGAGTTCTCAGAATTTGCTTGAAACTTATATTCCTTAATCATTTCTCTAATCTATTCGATCATGAATTTGTTGGCTCTACACACAACGCAACTCTCACACTTAGGTACATTTTCCAGAGGATTCCATTCCATTTTTCCTGAGGGATGAAGGTGTTCTTTCTAGTAGGGAGAGGAAGAGGCAGAAAGTACATGAAAATAGATGCTATTTTTTCCCCAAGACAGGGCACCAAAAATCAATAGCTTCCACTGAGAGGAGAAAAGAGGATCAACAACAAATGAGGCTTTCTTTGGAGAAAATGAAATAATCCAAGAGTCGAGATTGGACCACCAGGACTGTGCTAAGAGAAGAAGCACGAACCACCAGGACTACGCGAGGGGAGGCACAAACCTCCAGAGTTGCGCGGCAAGGAGAAACGAATACCACCAGAGCTGTGTGAAGGAGAGGGGAAATATAATAACATAGTGGATAAGCTTGGTCACCAAAGGAACACAGTGACAATTATAGGGTGATTAGAAAATTCTTTTGAGACTAGTCTGAAAATAAAGGAGAGAAAAGTATGTAGAATGACTAGAGAGGTGAAGGCATCCTTTCTGATAGGGAGAAGAAGTAGCTATAATAATTCGAGAGAAAATGCTAACTCGGCCACAAGACAAGCCAATAGGGAGCTGCCAAAGAGAAGAGAGAAAAGAATTGAAGGCTATAGTGGAGATTTTTGAGAAAAAGAGATAAGCTAAGATTCGAAGCAATAAAAGAATCCACCAGAGCTGCACGAAGGGGGGAAGCATGAACCACTAGAGCTGCGTGAGGGGGAGAAGAGGCAAAAACCGCCAACTGTGCACGAAGGGGAGAATCATATACCACCAAAGCTGTGGAAAGGGGAGGGGCCAAACAATATCAGAGAGGATAAACTCGATCACCCAAGGGGCATAGAGACAGTTGTAGGAAATTTGTAAGCTGCCTCTGGGACTAGATGAAATATAAAGGAGAATGTAGGAAACTAAGCTCACAGACATGAGAAAAACAAAGAGAAAGAACAACGAAGATATTGGAACAAGAACAGAGAGAAGAAGGTTATATAGTTGTGCTAAGGGCCTCTGCAGGATAGATAACTTGTTTATTTCACGGGGAGCTTGAGAAGCTGAGATTCACTTGATTGACATAGTCTGACAATGTTATTTGTACTTTATGATTTTCCTGATTCTATTATGCTTCCGAGTTCTATCTTTTTGTATTGAGGCAACTAATGCCCACCTTGATGTCCTCAGCTTGAGTGCAATTCTCTGCACTTGACATCTTGAAGTCTTATGGAATGGGTTTTTGAGCAATTTAATTATCAATTCTGGATTCTCCCATAGGACGGTTGACAACTAAATTGGCCTGCATATCAGCTGTACCATTATTTTCTGTTAGGATATGATTGGAGGTGACTTCTCCAAGATACTAAATATTTTTTTCCACCCTTTTGATTATTTGATTTAGGTTCCGGTTCTTGAGGCTTATTCTCTCCACCATCGATTGAATAATTATTGCCGAATCCCCCAATATGACTGGGTTCTTTATACCTCATTGCCTTAATATTTCTGTTCCCAAGAGGAGGCTGTATGCTTTTTCCCCATTGTTGGATAATTCTCCTAGTCCCCATTTATAAGTGATGGGATTTGTTCCTCCTGGATTAAAGATTAGACCTCCTGCTCCAACTTTGCCTGGATTAGACTTAGAAGCTCCATCAAACATTAAACAGGGCCTATTTATTTTTCTGACCATGCTTTAAAATTATCTTTTTTTAATTATGATTTTCCAACTCTAAGTGCTAATAGTAGATCTACTGATGGTTGATTTGCCGATGTTTGTTTTTTTCAGCTTGCTCATTGCAAATTCTAACCATATTCTTTCCTCATGCTGCATATGTTTGATATCTATTGCTTTAGCTCCTTTGGAGTTGATGAACTCGATTGTCATGCTCCAAGTTTTAGCTAGTACTATTCAATTGCTTGGAGTGTAGTCTTTGAAGATCCTCTGGTTTCTTGCTAACCAAAATTTCCAACACATAAATGAGGGCAAGCTCAGCCAATATCTTTTGATTGTTTCTTTGCTTTTTAAAGTATATGGATACTTTTTTCCAGTTTGGTAGAAGCGTTTGCAGAGGCAACAAATGATGAATACTTACCTCCAGAGGTGTTACGAGCTCTTGCTAATAGACATGAGCAAAGGGACATCCCACTAAGAGATGTTGGATGTTTTCTTCACTTTTATGAAATATTGCATAGCGTAAAGGGCCTTCATAACCTTTCTTTTTAATATTATCAGCAATAAGAATCTCGCCTTTGAGGAGTGTCCACATGAACACTTTGATTTTTGGAAGGGATTCTATTTTCTATGCCTTCCTCCAGTTATCCCAATCACAATTTTCTTGATAATATAAGGAGGCATATCCAGATTTAACTGAAAAGAATCTTCCATGAGGATCCCAATGGAGAGAGTCCTTTGAATCCAAACTCAATGGGGCAACCCCTTTAAGATGTGAGATTAGTGACCTCCACTAAGGGACAAGGCCTTGGGGAAGATTGTGGGCTCTCTAGTCCTCCCAATCTCCATTTATCCAAATAGAGATGTCTTCCAGCTTATTGATACCTTTTGATTTCATCCACCTTCTCAGGTCTTGAAATTTTTCTTGGAAAGCTATAGGCTGATTTCTCATTATTTTGTCCTTCCAGATTTTGATGAGTCTACTGTTCCCAGGGATCTTAGAGGAGTTTTCTTTGATTAGGGGAAGGGTCTTTTTAATCGAACTCCAGATCTAGGAACATGGACTTATTGGGAAACCTTTTTCTAATAATAGAATTCTATTATGGTTCATATATTTTGCTTCCAGGATTTGCTTCCACCAACAACTCTCTCCAGTTATAAATCTCCAAGTTATTTTTGCCCCTAGTGCAAAATTCATTATCTGAGGAAGTCTTATAGCCAAGCCTCCTTTCTCATAGGACTGTGTTAATTCATCCCATTTCACTAGGATGTGCTTCTTTTTTTCTACTTTACCTCCTTTCCATAGGAACCCCTTGATTAGTAGCTCGATTTGTTTATGTATGCTTGCCGAAGCTAGTATTGCTGTGTACTATAAATTGGGAGTGTTGTGAGTAATGCTTTGATTAATACCACTTTTCCTGCCATGTTTAGCCAGTTCATTCACCAGTTTTGCACCTTTTTCTTTCATTTTCTATATGTACTTATTCCATATCTTAGTCTTCAGATTTTCTTTGGAGATAGGGAGGCCTAGATAATGAAAATGACTCCATTTTTCTTGTAAAGGAATTTCTAGAATTTCTAATTTTTTTTGGAGAACACGAAGAGGAGAGTTCCATCCTAAGATTATACATTTTTGATTATTTAGAAGTCCATTAGAGGCTTCCATAAAATTGTTCAGCGCCTTTTTTATTATTCTTTCCATTATACAAGATGCCCCTCCCATGACCAAGGTGTCATCTACGAATAGAGAGCGGTTTATGCTTTTTACCTCAGGGGAGATTGAGAGACCTGTGATAGACCGCTCTTGCCTTCATTTCTCGAGATTTCGGCTCAAAGAGTCCACCATTATAATATATAGGAAAGGAGAGAGGGAGAATACATGCCGAAGCCCTCTTGAACTTTGGAAATATTCACTTGGTCTTCCATTGATCAATGGAGAAATCCAAGGACCTACTATACAGGCCTTAATTATATCTATTGCTTTTTTGAGAAACCAAATCTCTGAAGGACCACCACAAGGAAGTCTAGATTGACCCTGTCAAAGGCATTTGCCATATCAAGATTTATAATCATACCTTTTTCATGTTTAAGAAGGCTAGGATGCAGATCTTCTTGGACAATTAGGATATTGTCAAGAATTTGTCTTTTTGGAACAAATACTCCTTGGCTTTATGAGATAATTTCTGGGAGCACTGCTTTTATTATATTTGCCATAATCTTTGTAATAATTTTGTAGGAGGGTTTACATAGAGAGATCGACCTGAACCTGCTAAAAGTGTTTGCATTCAGTTCTTTTGGAACTAAAGCAAGGAAGGAGGAATTTGTGAATACTCCTATCTTGAATTTCCCAAAAACATTTCTGATCATTCTTATCAAATATTTTTTTATGATACTCCAATTATTTTTATAGAAGGAGATAGGAAATCCATCCGGGCTAGGAGCCTTATCCGAATGTAGATCCCAAATAACAACAACCACTTCTTTTTCTTCAACTTCTTTGGTAAATTCAATATTTTCTCCATCGTTGATTTTTTTTTGGGTTATGCTGTAGAAATTCTTCATACTCACTATTTGTTGCTGAGGATGATAACAATTTTTTGTAATATCTGAAAGCCTCCTTTATTTCCTCTTGTCCTCTCACTTCTTTGCCCTCATTATCCATAATTCTGTTAATATGATTTGTATTCTCTTTATCCTGGTAGTATTATGGAAGAAGGTTGTGTTCTTATCACCTGCTTTAAGCCATAAAATTCTGGACTTTAGTCTCCACTCTTTTTCTTCCACTCTGTTTTGCTTATAAAATTCCCAATACACTTATTTTTCCTCCCATAGACTCTCCTGCATTTCCTCTTTTTGCTCTTTTTCAACTTGGATTCTCTCTATTTTTTTGTTATTTCTAGCTGTTAGGCCCCTATACTACTAGTGTAACCCCTTATTGTTATTAGTACAACCCCCTTATTATATTGTTGTACCCATATAGTCCCCATATTGTTATTATTGTGCCCCATAGAAGCCCATTATTGTTATTACTGTGCCCTTACATTATTATTGTTATGTCGATTCTGGTTATATTACGACCCCTTAGACTCCTATATATAGAAAGGAGGTCTTGTCATTTGTATCATCCAAGAATTGTTCATTTCTGTAATGTAAAGGAGTTTGCCCCCTCGAAGACACTGCATTGTAAGGCGTTTATCTTTCTTTTCTATCTTTTTGTGAGCTGGTTTCCTAACATTTGGTATCATAGCTTTGGATTCTAGGGTTTCGTTGCTCCAAACAGGTCATCGTGATAGTTTCACTATAACTTTTATTCTATGACGTTTTAGAAGCTAAAACAAAAACCCACTTGAGAAGAAATCTCGTTGAACCTCGTGTCTGAATTTCAGATCTTGTCTCACTATATTGACGGAGATATGATCTGAGGAAGTTAGGGTTGTTGCAAGCTCCATAATTTTATCTAAAACAGGTCATCGTGGAATGTTCGCTATAACTTTTTCACTACGAAGTTTCAGAAGCTAAAGAAAAAACCCATTTGAGAAGAAATTGGTTTGAATCTTGGGTCCAAATTTCAGTTCTTTTCTTGCTATATGTTCGGATATATGATCTGAGGAAGTTAGGGTTTTTGCATACTCCCAAATTACATCCTAAACAGGTGACCTTGGAAAAATCGTCATAACTTTCTCTCTGAGCATCAGACTGAAATTTCGTAAGAAGTTATAGAAAGAGGATGGACTACATTTTGTTTGGGTATAATTTTCAGAACCTAAGGTTTAAACAGTGACACGTGGCATATCATACAAGTTCACTCTATTGAACTACTCTATAATTAGGTAATTGCAGGAGATTGGGAATAAATATTTCTTCGGGAATCCAATTGCGATCATACTTACGGAGTCAGAAAGAGGAATTAGAGGTCTAATACAGGCCGAAATTTCAGAACTGGAAGAGCCAAAATTACGGAGTTATAGTTGTTTCAAGATCGAGCTCCTAAAATTAAGAAAATGCGATATGAGGAAGTTTGATGGCAAGGATCTGGTAAACTGGATACTACAGATGGAGCAATATTTTGATCTACATGAGGTGCAACTGTTACAAAAGGTACATATTGCATCTTCATATTTAGAACTAGATCAATTTTAATGGTATAAAGGGTTTTGTTCTCGTAAACCGCTTGTTACGTGGTCAATTTTCACGGAGGAAATGATAGCACATTATGAGGATACAAAGAGAAACACCTTATTTAGTCAATTGATAAATCTCAAACAAAAGTGTTCAATGGAAAAGCACATTGAGGACTTTCAAATATTGAATATAAGGGTAAATGATATTTCATAGAAGCAAAGGATTGATGTCTTCATAGGTACTTTAAAGGATACCATTCAACATGAGGTTCGTCTTTGGGAACCTGATTCATTGGAGAAGGCATTCAGGTGGGCAAGAAAAATTGAAAGCGAAATTATGGAAACAAGGAATCCCACCACTCATG
>APFE031121618.1:24937-41661 GCA_000404065.3 Pinus taeda
CTATCTATCTATATATATAGATATAGATATATTTCTTTGTTGTATTTTTTGCTTAGTTGTTCTTCCATGGCCTCCTAAAGAGGTTTGCAGTTACATAATGAAGGTTTCCAAGGTTTTGGCAGCAAAAAGAAGTAATGGAAGAATAAGGTATGTGAAAAGAGGAATTACGTTCATAGATATTGGATTAGTTGGAATCTGAACTCAGAAGGAGCTCATAGATCAGCTAGATTGAAGCATGCCTTGATGAATTTCAAAGAATGAATGGATGGAAATCTCAAAGCAGAGAAAATCTAAGGGTTACCTCAATAAGAAGGAGAAGAAACATCTTGTTAGCTGCATTTCTGTTAAGAGGTTGTTATACTTATTATACTTGCTACTACTTCAGATGGATGTAGAAATTGTCTTCTTGATAAAAATAGAAGTGTATGTAAGAGCTACCTCAAACCTATAAGGTTTATGAAGAAATCTTATGTGTGTAAGAAAAATAATGATTTTTACAAGCTTCTCATAGATGGTACAAGATGGATCCTATATGACTTATTTTTTGATGAAAGGAGGAAATCTCATGGGGTAGAGGTAGTTGCAGTGACTGGAAGATTTTCTCTAGAGGAAGAAGTTTTAGCTTCAGAGAGAGTTGACCTTTGGATTTGTAATAAAGAATTTTGATGTTCTTATATTGCATCAATAGCAGAGGGAGCAAATCAGATTTGTTTATGAAAGAACACTTTGTTAGGGTGACAAAAAATAGAGCCGTGATGATGGATCCATGAGGAAATCAAATCTATGTATGGTTGAGCCAAGATCTGAGGTTCATGATGTGTTAAAGTACCAACTTGGTATAATTGTTCATGGTGCGGCAAGTTATGGCTTGAGAGTTGTCTCAAACAAAGAAGTGTAGATGCAGAAATTCACTTTGGGCAAGGAGTGCTAGAGACAAAAAGAATTTGTATATTCCTTCATTTTGGGATCCATTATGATATTTCGATGAGTAGGAATCCAACATCTATTGCGCTCAATATATTTCAGCTTGGTTAGCAAGATGAGAAGTAGTATGACTCCAACTTGTAGGATTATTTGATCAGGTGTAGATGAAAACCTGATGATAGGTCGAGGCACCTTGAGATCTAGTACCAAGATGTGGTATAGAAAGAGAGAGTTGAAGCTGATATTTTGACAAATCCTCTATCCTGGATGACGTTTGTATACTTCAAGGACAAGCTTGGAATTGTGGGTATTTCATCTCTCATTGAGAGGGAGTGTTTATTTGATCATAGCATGGATGGAAACTCTCACTACAAGAGAGAGCGGGTCTAGAGGAAACAAATTACTCATAAAGTGCGTGCCTCTAGGGATTGAGACCCAAATTACTCCATGTAGGAGTGTGGTCTCTTAGCATCAAAGACCCAAATTACTCCAGGCTGGAGTGTGTTCTTGTAACATCATGGCCCAGATTACTCATCCATGAAGGATTGAGTGTTGTTGGCTAGTACTTCTTGTAGGGAAGTCACATAGTATCAAATGGACCAGATTACTCAGAGTGTGTCTTGAGGGTGTCACCATGAGTCAGAGGAAATGACCAGGATGATGGTGAACCCTACTATTTTGTATGCCACGTGTCAATGGGACTAGAAAATAATGACCAGTTGATATTGATGTTGTGCCATGGGTTTGGTACCACTCGAGATATGGAAAGTAATGGATGCTGGTGATTTGATGATCACGATGATAGTTGATCTACTTAGATCATGTTATTCTTCCTATGTCACATTGACCTGTATAGGACTATAGTCCCTCTGTCAATGTGACCTGTATAGGAATAATGGTTTGATGGATTAGACAAAATCTTGTAGAGACATTCTCCCTTTGTGTTGTACTATGACTTGTATATGGATATTATCCCTGTGTCATATACCTTGACCTGATTAGGGAGAGAAATCCTGTGAGCATCTTCTCGTGCCTTGTAATTTGACCTATATAGGGTTGTAGTCCCTATGTCTAGTACATTGACTTGTATAGGAAGATGGTGAACCCTACTATTTTGAATGCCATGTGCCATTGGGACTAGAATATAATGACTAGTTGATATTGATGTTGTGCCATGGGTTTGGTACGACCCAAGATATGGAAACTAATGGATGTTGGTGATTTGATGATCATGCTGATAGTTGATCTACTTAGATCATGTTATTCTTCCTGTGTCACATTGACTTGTATAGGAATATAGTCCCTCTGTCAATGTGACCTGTATAGGAAGAATGGTTTGATGGATTAGACAAAATCTTGTAGAGACATTCTCTCTGTATGTTGTTCTATTAATTGTATATGGATATTATCCCTATTTCATGTACCTTGACCTGATTAGGGAGAACAATACTGTGAACATCTTCTTCTGTCTTGTACTTTGACCTGTATAGGGTTGTAGTCCCTATGTCTAGTACATTGACCTATATAGGAAGATGGACATTTTCTTGTGTCTTGTACTATGACCTATATAGGGATGAAGTCCTTATGTCAAGTAGAGTGACCTATATAGGAAGATGGGTTTAGAGGCTACCTGAGTGGAGAGAAGCCTCCCAACATATAGGTCAAATCTTGTTTCAGAGAGACCTTGTTGTTATCATGCATGGATATGGAAATAATCTAGTTTTGAAGTACTATATGATTGATTTATGTTTCTTTGGTAGAATATGTATGGATATGATGGTACCTTGGTTATGAGACACTAATTGATGTCTCTTTGGGGAGACCATGCATGGATAGTACCATGGTGATTTGGTACTGGTTGTTTAATGCTAGTGGTGATGAACTATTGTTGATGCTGATCTAAATCTTGAGCACTTCTTAGAGAAACTTTTGAACTTGTATGACATATTGACTATTTTTATGAATGCATCCCTAGCTAAGAGGGAGTGTTGAAAAAATGTGTAGCTATGGCCGGACTTCATAATTATCATTGTACTTGAGAAGAACAAAATTATTATTGTTTCTAGCATGTTCTTCATGCTTTTGATTTGGTCAAAATATATTTTTGGAAAGAAGAAAATTATTTTTTATTTATATTTTCAAGTGGTTCCACAAGTGCTAAGTCAGATCACATGGCTAGTTGGCTTGCCTAGAAAGTCACTCATTCAGATAAGATCAACCCTTCTAAATGGTCAAGTCGGTTTGCCTAGAAAGGCGCCCATTCAGATCTCATGATGGCTATATAAAGAGGTTAATTCACTCCCCTTTAAAAGGTAATTCGATCACAAATATATCACTTACCTTTTTTCCTTTGTCAAGTGGTTCGATATCTGCTTATTATCATTGTGATTTGAAGTTTAGTATTCAATATCTACTTATTATCATTGTGATTTGAAGCTTGGTATTTGAGATCTGCTTATTATCATTGTGATCTGAAGTCTGGTATTCGAGATTTGCTTATTATCATTATGATCTAAAGTATGGTCTTCGAGATCTACCTATTATCATTGTGATATGAAGTATGGCATTGTCCGAGATCTACTTATTATTATAGTGATATGAAGTTTGGGTTTGAGATTTGAGCCTAGATCCTAGTTTTAATCTTACCGTGATATTATTCGAGGTTTGAGCTTCAGGAGGTCTATCATCCAAGCCTAGTATTTTGTGGTATGATGAGAGGATCAACCTCTTGGTGGTGAACTCATTGGATACTTTATTGGAAAAATTATTGACATTGAATTGAAGACATTTACACTGGAGACTTAGCACTTGTGGACGCCATCTTGTGGTCAGTATTGTCTATGTCTTGACGTATTGCTGAAGGATCTCTCTAAGGAATAACTTGGTTGGGTTTTCCCTGTTGTGGTGTTTTGCCCTGGTCCTTGACCTAAACATTGGTGTCTCTAGTTACTTATGCAACGTGATCTCTTCTTATTTTCCTTATTACTATTGGATGAATTTCTGAAGTGTAATTATTTGATGAAGAAGAACAAAATTGTAAAGGAAATCTAATAAATTCATAAATAATTATCACTAGTTTATAAATAATGCTAGTATAATTTGTACTTGATTTCTCAACACCTAATACATCTTGGTGAAATCACAAATAAAGTCATCATATATTTATTGCCATTAGTAGATGGAACATGCATGGGGCCACACAAATAACAATGTATCAGTCAAAATTTTCTACATGCCTAGAAGTGGAATCATGGAAGGGTAGTTTGCTATGCTTTCCAAGGATACAAACATCACATTGCTTCAATTTCTTAAGAACAATAGGTAAACGAAAAACACCATCCTTTTGCAAAAAATGAAGGCTATCATAATAAATATCTCCAAATCTAGTATGCCATAGAAGACTAAATGGCATTATACCCTCATTATGACAAGAGAAGTATGCACAATTCCATGCATGAGAAAATGTCCCTTTTAGCTTCAACAATCTTTCAATATTTACTCCAATCATGAAATCCATGTTGTTGGAAGCCTTCATTATTTCTACTTTTCCATCAAAGATATGAATGGAGTGGCCTTGCTATTGAATGTGCACAAGGGACAAAAACTTCCTTCGTAGCTTTGGAAGATAAAGTACAACATGTTGAAGAAAATAAGGGAATCTACGCAGCTTGAGCTTGGTAGTGCCGGTCCAAAAGGTTTGACACTTTATTTATCTGCAAAATATACTATGCCATCCACATTGTCACTAAAATCTTCAAAGAAGTCTCTCTAGAAGGTCATATGGCATGTTGCACTAATGTCAAGCAACCATGCATCTCTCCAAGAAGCAAATCAAGTATGAAATAAATCTTAGTTTACTCTAACATTACAATGGGAAACAATGTCATGAGTAGATTCAAGTTCTTCACCTTTCATCAGATCTAGTGTTTTACCTTTGTCTTCTTTCTCTTCTTATTTGTATTTTATTGTCTCTTAGGGGATTTTACATGTCAATGCATCATGTCCATTTTTGCCACAATGAATACAATGAATATTAGATGTCTCACCTTGATTGTGTCTAACCCATATGCTTTGTAACTCTTTCTTCCACATCCTCTTTTACTGCCGCTTCCTCTAGAAGAATTATGTGATTGATGCTTCCCTTTCTAAACAAAGCATATGCTATCTCTAGTAGGTCGAGTTGTTGTCTTCCTCTTTCTAAAATCTTTCTCATGTTCTACAATATTCTCTACTAAAGAGTCAAATGTAATAGATATTTCTTGGTCACTAGCTTGCAGGGATTCAAGGTGATAAGAGTATGTAGGGTAGAGCTCCTTGATGAAGGTTGTGAGAGGAAGTTTTATCTCCAGTTACATCTATGTCATGCATGATGGCTTTGATCTCAAAAGTTAAGGCCATGAGATCACCATTCTTCAACTCTAGGTTGAAGAGCTTAACCAACGATTGTACTAGTTCTAGTTTTGAGTATGAGTCATACAAGTCCTTTAACTTCCTTAAAGCGCCATAAGAAATTTGTAATGGAAATAATTAGATGGTCGACCTCTTCACTTACTGGTGCAACAATTAGGGCATAAGCTTTATCATCTTTGCTTTTACGTATCACTAGCTCCTTATCTCATGTAGGAATTAATGAGGTCTATAATTGTACTTTCTAGTTCTTCATTCTACCATTCCAACACTCATATAGCCCTTTTCATGTGATATTTCCCAATCTTACCTCATTTTTCCAAATTGAAACACTACATTTGTCATGGTTGGATTCTTATGTGAAAAGATTAAGTTTTGTTAGAAAATCAACAAGATTACATGATATGTGCGTTGGAAAAGATAATTTGTAAATTGCAGGTTTTCAACGGGATACCAAATTATTTTGATTGCTAGAAAAGTACATTGCAAAATTTCTCATCAACAACCATAGCTAAATAATTTCTCATCAACAACAATCATTGCGCAGTTTTTCATCAGCACTGAACTGTGAAGTGAGAATGTTATTCACTACCGAGTTTTTCTACAACCATGTGACCGAGAAAGAAAAGGAAACACTATTGCGTAATTTCTCATTAGCAACCGTGTAATGTAAAAACTATAGTTGTTTGCTTTTACTTAATTTCTGTATTCAACGTTTTGCCGTGTTAGTCATAAGAACGTTACTTATGTCATTACGAAGTGGTTGAATGTAGGTTGTGATTAAGTAGTTAATCAATGGTTTTAGTAGTTGGTAGTTGTGTAAGAGCTGATCCATTTTTGAATAGAAAAGCTATTGCTTTTCCTACATGCAAGGAAATAATAGTTAGGAATCAATTAGTTAGCAGTTGAAAGTAGTTAGCAATTTTCTTCAGTTGTTTTTGTTACTCTTTTGTAAATACAAAGTAGTTTTTAAATTATTTTTGGAAATACAAAGTAGACACTGGGTTTGGGATCCCTATGTTGATGGAGTAAGTTTGAGTGTGTGATCAAGAAGGGCCACTCTACAGACATATTCATCTTAATTGTTTTAATTTACTCGTCACAAATGTGTGAGCTGTTTTAGAATAAGGAATTGCATGGGAATGTAGTGGGCTAAATAAGCTAAATTGCTAAACAAAATTCCCATAGTTAGTTTTAATTTTGTCGGTTATAAAGTAATTCTTGTAGTTAGTTTTATTTTTATTTGTTGTAGCTTAATTAGTGTAGTTAGCTTTATTTCTATTTGTTGTAGTTTAATTAGTGTAGTTAGTTTTATTTCTATTTGTTGTAGCTTAATTTATGCAAAATTTATTAGTTTATTTTTGTTTGTTGTAGCTTATCTTTTGCAGGTAAGTAGTTAGTTTATTTCAAGTTGTTGAATTTAATTCTTGTAGTTAATTAAGTTTGTTAGATAGCTGTTATACATAGTTTTCTGGTGAAAGTTTTAGTTGTTCATTAATTCACTGAAGTAAGGTAGTTGATATGCAACTTAAATATATGTGTGAATATTGTATAAATAAATTTGTGAATATTGTATAAAGGAGAGATTTTGTAATTAAATAAGGGCTAATAATTTTGAGATCCATAAATGCACATATAATGTAGTGAGTTTTGAAAGTTTACGATCCTAGGAAGTAAAGTAGGGTCATGGGTATACATTGTAAGAGCTTGTCACCTTTTGGCGTCATGGTTGAGGAAACACCAATTTTGGAAATCTTATATTTTGTATTAGTCCCGAGAATTCAATGAGTAGGAATGAGGAGAAAGAGATATAACTAGGAACATTTCTTCCTATGTCTCCTCCCAACTCTGGCTATAAAAGGATAGAGAAACAAGAAGATTCCGCTTCAACTTTAGGAGCGAAAGTAATCCTTGTAAAAATTGAGTCTATTAGTGTGCTTGAACAAGAAATATTTGTTGTAAAAATAGAGTCTCAAAGTACACTTGAGTAAGAACTTCAATGTGCTCAAGGAGAATTACCAACTCTTGAATGGGGACTTGGACATTTGTACAACATGGGGAATAGGCAAGAAGGGCATGAAGATAAAAGAAATGAACATAGGGGGAAAGAAGGAACCAAAGAGAAGTATAGGAAAATGAACTGCCTTTTCCTATTAGGGAAATCGATGATAATGCTAAAATGTAAAATATTAGTGCCTCAAATCTTCACGTGTTCTATCAGTTACCTATAGAAGAACTAGATACTTTTTGGTTTGAATTTGAAGTTTTATTTAGAACCTATGGTTATAAAATAAACTCTCAAAAGTTAAGGTTATTACCTTCAACCTTTAAAGATGTCACATTACGATGCTTTATGGGGTTGAGAGGAGACAACATAAGTACTTGGGAGCGAATGAAGGAAAGCTTCTTAATAAAATATAAATATTATTATATAGCACAAGTATCAAGGGATAAAATATTTCATATGACCCAAAGGGTGGATGAATCTTTGGAAGATTATGCCAAGGGCTTCAATTCAATTATGAATTCTCTACAAATTGTAAATTAGATGATGAATGTCTTAAATTTGTATTTCTTAGAAGTGGAAGGGGAGATTCAATGGAAGCTTTAAATTCAATTGTTGGTGGAGATGTTTATCAATATACATAGGATGAAATGAGGTTAATATTTAAAAATTACTCTAGAACCAATATGAGGAAAGGAAAAGCAAAAGATGAATTTTACCTTTGACATCAAAGATACCATTAGGATTTCAAAAGCTTAAATTGGAAATTTAATAGAGGACATCAAAACTAATATCTTAAACTCACTGTCTATGCAGCTAGATCCTTTGTAGTCAAAGAGGAAACAAGAAGAAAGTGAAAACTCTTTAGCAATATTTTATTTAAAGTGTAATAAAAGGCATCCTATAAATGAATATCCTTTAGCTATCATACAAAATTACAATTTTTTCTCAGAAAATGATGAGACTAACCATTGCCCACAATTTCTAGGTTTAAAGGCAACAAATCAAAGTACTGATAAGAATTTAGAGCAAGCATGCTTTATTAATAAACATAGCCTTGGACAACCTTGACCCCGGTTTCCTAACACGAATCAATATCTTCAACTTTTTAATTAGCCATAGTCGAATCAATTACCAAATCAACCTTGGTATCCTTCTCATTATAATCCCAACCAACAACAACCCCAGTCACAATTTGTAGCTAATTAAGAGCCGCGGCAACCATGTATATCAACTCCTTGGACTTATCAATTTCCATATAATAAACAATCTTATCCATCTCAACCATTTCAACAACCTTTCCATATTTTAGGCACTCAATGGCATAATTACAATAATTGTACAAACCTTATCAAAATTGGCCACAATAGCAAGTGTTGCCACCACCTCAACCTCAAGATTCAAATCGATCACTACTGTGACCATCCCAATTACCTACTCAACCAAATTGAGATCCTAATATTAGAGTGAGCTAACCCAATCAATCAACCCAATTAAGTCAAAAAAATCAACCAACTCGAAATGTTTATGCTAATGAATTAGGTGATTCTAAAACTTATTAAGTTTTTACATTGGATTATCAAGTAACTCATCTATGGTCAAGGAAGATTTTGGAGGATCCAAAACTACCAGAAATTAGAGACACAAGCAATGAAAAACATCAACTTGAAAAGGAAATTGAACAATTGTTATTATATTCTACTAATCTAGCTCCACAAGAAGCTTAACAATCAATGGAACAACAAGTTCCACCTTTTCTAGAGAGACTTAATAGAGTAAAACATGCATTACAAATAGTATTCAACATTTTAGAGGAATTAAAGAATTATATGTTAAAATTCCCTTGATCCAAGAAATTAAGGATATTCTAATTTATAATAAGGTTATAAGGGATTTATGAGTTAAGAAACAAGGAAGGAAAAGACAAGATCCTTCAAATGTTCAACTAGTAGGATAATTGTTTGATCTTATACTTGGACAACCTATTGATTTGAAATACAAAGATCCTGGAAATCCTATTAGGTATGTATGCATTGGAAAAACACTTATTTCAAATACCTTAATTTACCTAGGGGTAGCCATTAGTATAATGATAAATGAAATCATGGAGAGTTTGAATCTTCAAAATTTCATGAGACAAACTCCATTTTTTTTGCAAATGACTAATAGATAAACAATAAAACTTGAGGGAATTATGGAAGATATAATTGTGATTGTGGCTTCATGGAAATACCTTGTTGATTTTATCATCTTGCATACTAAAATCGATTTAATAGGGTATCCATTAATTTTGGTTCAACCATGGTTGATGACTATAGATTCTTACATAAAGTGTTGCTCTAGAAAGATGACAATATCTCAAGGGGAGTCTGTAAAAAACTCAACTTATATCCTCTAGCAAAGTCTATTACAGACACAGAGTAACCTTTGTGGATTCCTCTAAATGATGGAAGTGATTACTGTGCTAAGCTAACAAGAACAATCCTCATGATTGATCATGCTTTAATTTTAAAATAACCAATAGACAATAGAATGTTTTCTAATTTTATGCAGAAATATTCATACTTCTAGAGTTAAATTAAAGAATTTGTGATCAAAATTATGAAGAAGAAGCAAGTTCTAGTACATAATTATAACCACTTAATTTTTATGATTCATTCTCACATTGTCTTGAAGATAAAATTTAATATCAATACTTAGAAGAGTAATTTGTTGAGGAATACATAAATCATAGAATTAAGAAGGTTGAAAATTTTCCAGGGAAATCATTAAACATTTTTTTTTTGGTAGGTAAGCACCTACGGGGGATTTGAACCACTGACCTATCGCAAGAAGTGCATTAACAATACATCTATTCACTGTCAATCCAAAGCCCCATGGGCTGGAAATCATTAAACATTAATAGCCAATTGCAAACATTTTAGTAGCAATAATTGTAGAGTTGTTGTACAAATATTCTTCAATATTTGCATGGGATTATAAAGACATGATAGGAATAGATCCATCCATTTGTATGCATCATATCTATAGTTTAGATGGAGTAATTCTTGTGAGACAACCATAACACCAAATGAATCCATCCCTTAAAGACATTGTGAAAGAGGATCTCCAACAACTTTTGATAGTTAGATTCATCTACCTTATCTTTGATAGGAAGTAGATTTCACCACTTGTTATGGTTCTGAAAAAACTTTGGGGTGAATGGTGAGTCTGTGCTAGTTATAGAAAATTGAATAAAGCCATTAGGAAATATTACTTTCCTCTACCATTTATTGTTTAAGTTTTACATTCTTTGGTAGGAAGGGATTCTTTTCTTTTTTAGAAGATTTTAGTGGGTACAACCAAATACAAATTGCTTTATTGGACTAGGATAAAACTGCGTTTACCTATCTGTGGTGGATGCTTGTATATATATTTTTTCCATTTGCATTATGTAATACACCTGCAATGTTCCAAAGAGTTGTTTTAAGCATATTCTCTGATTTGATTTTGGAGTTCATTGAAGTTTTTTTATAGATGATTTCAAAAACCTTTGAGAATGAGTTTGATGAAGCTTTGTCCAAATTAGAAAAAGTTATTTTAAAATGTGTGGGGAATCATGTTTCATTAAGTAATTAAAAATGTTTTGTGATGATGATTGAATGAATTGTGTTGGGACATCAAAGTTTAGTCCATGGAATTTAAGTAGATCCTGCAAAAATTGTTGTGATTAAAAAATCACTTGTACCAACAAAACAAAGATATGTGAGGAGTTTCTTACACTATGATGGCTATTAGTGAAGGTTTATTAATTTTTTTAGTAGAATAACATCTCCATTATACACATTGCTTTCTAAAGAGGCAAAGTGTATTTGGACAACATATTGTCAATAGGCCTTTAAAACTATAAAAAAAGAAATTGAAAACTTGCCCTGTTTTACAAGGACCGCATTGGAATTTGTCAATCCACATTTATTTTGATGGTTTAGATAAAATTTTGGGTGTTGTGTTTAGACAGAAGGAAAGTACAACAATGCATGCAATACATTACATTAAAAGGAGATCTTGCAAATGTGGCGCTGAATTATTCTATTACAAAAAAAGAAATTTTTGGTAGTTGTCAATGCCATTAGTAAATTTTGACATTACATCACTTGGTATCCTAGATTCATTCATACAAATCATTCACCCATTGGACATTTAATGAATAAACTAGTTATTAATGGTAGAATAACTCACTAGAGTTTGCCTCTTCAAGGATTTGATATTACTATGCTTGATAAACTTGGTCATGAGAATGTGGTTGCAGATTTCCTTTAGAGAATTACCAATGAAAAAATGGATGAGCCCTTGGATGGCTCCTTTCCAGATGGAAATCTATTTGTAATCTCAGTAATGATACCCTAGTTTACATGTATTGTAGAGTATTTGGTTGCAAACAAATTGCCTCAACATTTTCTAGGTCGAGAGAAGTGTGCTTTAATTCTGAAAAGTACACCATTTACATGGAAAAAAGGTTGTTTGTTCAAGTTAGGGCTAGACCAAGGACTCAAATATGCATTAGACAAGATAAAGTGTGCATTAGATAAGGTTGTTACTACATGCATGCATGCAACTGTTGCACTTCAGATAACTGAATATTCTCTCATAAATAACTCATGCATGTCAGTTCAGTCAGAGACCCAGTTGAGATCAAATGATGGGACGATGTACTATCAGTTGTAGAAATATTCCATTGAGGATATCTCCTACATGCAGAGGGAATTCATTCCTTGGAGATTGCGTAGTTAGTTCTTAGTTTGGTGAGTTGTGTGAGAGGCCAATTCACATAGGTGACAACATTGGACCCCAGGAGAAACTATGCAAGGAAATAGGAGGCTTGGAGAGAGGCATATGTTGTGTCTATTCAGTTTGTGAGCTATATTGAGAGATTGTACTAAGAGCTGGATAGCTTGTGAGCTAAAGCTTTGTGTAATCCAGACATATTTTCCACTTGTATGATAATACAGAGATCGGGGATTTTAGCTGAGGCTTTCCCTAGAGTATTCTTCTGTGTTCATGTGTGATTGCTTTCTCATTCTCTGTTATATGTGTTCTATTTGATCTTGCTCAAAATCGATTAAGCTTCCACAAGTTTGTTTGTAGAAGTAGATCAAGTATTTTGCTTTAGTATATTGCATTATTAGGTGATCTACAGTGGGAAATTCTTCATGGTATCAGAGCAAAGGTGATCAAAGCGAAGAAAAGTATAGAATGAAGTTCGAAGTTCAAAGTTTCAAGTTCTTGATTATAGAATTCAAATTATTATCACATCTCAAATTTCACCAATGGAGTTCAATAGTTTAAGACTCGAGTATGCCCTTGATGGCAGCTCAAATTATATAGCCTGGAAGGATTGCATGGAAGTGGTATTAGAGGACAACAGTCTAAAGGACTTCATTGATCAAGGAGTCCCCAAACTAGCAGCAACCAATGCCCAAGAATTGGCGGAATGGAAGAAATGTGTGGCTAGAGCAAGGAGAATCCTTATGGAGGGAGTTCGAGACCACATAGTCTCGAGTCTCCATGGGAAAGAGACACCGTTTTCAATGTGGAAAACATTGAAAGATCTATATCAGAACAACAACGATTAGAGGAAGCTGGTGCTGAAAGACAAGCTTCGGAAAATCAAGTGTGAAAAGGGCGACATGATCTCTACATATCTGAACAAGCTCACCACCTGCAGGGATGAGCTTGGAAGTGTAGGGATCTCGACAACCGATGATGACATGGTGAGTCTTTCTCTCATCGGTCTTCTTAAGAGCTGGCATAACTACCAAGAATCGGTAAATGGAAGAGAGAAACTACCAGATTGGGAACGAATTTGGTCGGATATGATGCAGGAGGATATAAGAAGAAGCACTAGAGATGGATCTTCATCAAAGAAAGATGATGAAGAAAATCTAGCCTTAGTGAGTAAGGCGATGAAAGGGAAAGGGAAGGCGTCCCATCCCAAATCCAGTTCTTCCAATGGTGGGAAGAAGTTTGACAAATCGAAAGTGAGATGCTTTCATTGTCATGAGTTGGAAATCCAAGAAGGGATCCTCGAAGGGATCAGATGGTGAGGCACTGGCCTCACAGTTTGAATTGGATTTCTCTCTCATCACATGCATGGTTTCATCCATGGTGGGATTTTTTTGGTACTTGGATAGTGGTGCCTCATTCCACATGACCGGCGACAAGAATATTTTTAGTACCTTGGAGGAGAAGGATCTCCAGATGCGAATCGAGATGGGTAATGATGGAAGGTACCGTGTTTCAAGTGAAGGTATGGTTGTGTTTCAGAGGGAGAATGGAGCTCCTCTCACCCTGACTGATGTAAAGTATGTATCGGGTCTGAAGAAGAATCTTGTGTTCGTCGCTATGCTGGAAGACAAAGGCTATGATGTAGTATTTAGTAAAAGAAAGGTATTCCTGAGGCATATTGGCACTGGACATACCAAGAGGATTGAGATTCGAGTAAAGAATCTCTACAAGCTGGAGGTAGATGACTGTGCTGCATTGAGTTCCAAAGTAGAGTTGGTGCAGAGCCAAGATGTTGGCGAGCTATGACATAGAAGATTGGTCCACTTGCACCATGGGGCCTTGAAGATCATGCAACAAATTTCTACCAGACTTCCCAAGGGAAAACTGGAGTAGACGAATACATGCAAAGGTTGTACCTTGGGTAAGTATGCGAAATCTTCCTTTCAGGATCGAGACAATAGAGCTGGAGCAATCTTGGAGTGAGTTCACATAGATGTGTGTGGACCATTCTCTACAACCTCCACCACTAAACAAAGATACTATGTTATTTTTATTGATGATTTTTCTCATAGATGTTGGATCTACTTTATGCAAAAGAAGGATTAGACCTTCTCAAGGTTTTGTGAGTTTAAAGCCTTGGCAGAGAAAGAATCTGGAAAGAAAATAAGGGCCTTGCATAGCGACAATGGTGGAAAGTATGTCTCCCAACAATTTAAGAACTTCTGCGTAGCAGAAGGAATTAAACGGGAGTGGATGACACCCCATAACCCATAGCAGAATGGGGTAGCCGAAAGGAAGAACAAATCAATTGTGGGAGCAACTTGAGTGATGTTGCATGACCAAAGCCTACCACTTCATTTGCGGGCTGAGGCATGCAATACAACAGTATACTCGCAGAACAGAAGCCCACACCGTATACTAGGGATGAAGACACCAATGGAATCCTTTTTCGGGAAGTGACCAGATGTGGGTCACTTCAGGATCTTTGGATTATCGGTTTATTGCCATGTGACCAAAGATGCCCGGAAGAAGCTAGATCCAACAACTGAGTTGGGGATACTTGTGGGGTACATTGATACACCCCACAACTATCGAGTGGTCCTGCCTACCAGTGAGAGGACAGTGGTAAGCAGAGATCTGAAGTTCGACGAGCTAAAAGCCATGCGAGTATCACTTGAGAGGGAGCTCAAGTTGCATGCAGAGGAGGAACTTTCAGTTCCTAAGGAGGAGGAGCCTCATACTGATGTAGAGCAGCTGCATGAAGAGGATCTGGGAGTGGAGACATCCACTCATGCTGAGTCTTCCGGAGATGGGTAGAAACGCTCAAGGGAAGCTGACAGGTTGATGCTGGATGCACAAGAGAATGTGGGACAACCATCTTCTCAGTGTAGACAAAGGACGTCACTCGAGTGATACACTGGTTACATGGACCGGGTTGGGGAGTGTGTAGAGATTGAACCTTCTTCATTCGAGGAAGCAGTGCAACAACCAGTCTGGGTTGATGCTATGGTGGAGGAGTATGACTTTGTCGTTCGGAACTGTGTTTGAGATGTTGTCCCAAGACCTTAGGACAAGTCAGTGGTGAGTTCTCGAAGGCTTTACAAGGTAAAGCAGGTAGTTGATGGCAGTGTTGAGAAACATAAGGCAAGGTTTGTTGCTCATGGTTTCTCACAGGTCAAGGGGATTGACTACGATGAGACTTTTGCTCCTGTAGCAAGGTACTCATCTATCAGATCGATGTTGGCACTATTAGCTTAGATCGGTTGGAAGATCCATTAGATGGATGTGAAGACTACGTTCCTCAACGGGAAGATTGAGGAAGAGGTGTACATTGAGTAGCCGGAAGGTTTTGAGACCTTTGATCATGAGTCACATGTGTGCCGACTCAAGATGGCTTTGTATGGGCTGAAGCAAGCACCTCGTGCTTGGTACACCAAGATCGACAGCTACTTCGCCGGGTTGGGCTTCACCAAGAGTGAGGCAGATGTGAACCTTTACCACATCATGGCAGAAGGTAAGCCATTGATCATTGTTCTTTATGTGGATGATTTGATTTTGACAGGTGATGATCAGTTGATCAAGTCTTGCAAGGAGGACCTTGCAAGAGAGTTCGAGATGAAAGACATGGGTCTTATGAACTACTTTCTAGGCATGGAAGTGTGGCAGAAAGATGGGGAAGTATTTGTATCTCAAGGCAAGTATGCCAATGCGATACTTAAGCGATTCCACATGGAGAAGTGCAAGCCCATGCATACTCCTCTAGATGGTAGCTAAAGGAAGGAGGATGCTACTTCAGGTGAGGTAGTAGCTTCTACTATTTATCGACAGCTTGTGGGTTCATTGATATATCTAGGGAACACATGACTAGATTTGTGCTTTGCAGTGAACCAGCTGAGTCATGCTATGGTTCAACCTACCAAGTTGTTTTGAAAGGCATTGAAGCATGTACTGAGATACCTCAGAGGCACATCTCAGTATGGATTCTAGTACAGACGGATAGAGGGAGTGAAGCTTCAGGGCTTCACAATTTCAGATTGGGTAGGGAGTCCATCAGACCGGAAGAGCACTTTTGGAGGAATCTTCAACCTTGGTTCAGCTGCAGTTTCCTGGTACAACAGGAAACAAAGGTTAGTTGCACTTAGCTCAGCAGAGGCTGAATAGATGGCTTCCAGTCAGGCAACATGTGAGGCCATTTGGATACGGAAGATTCTAGTGGGATTGTTTGGTCAGAGGATGGATCCAACTGTGATCTATTGCGATAATCAGAGTTGTATCAAAGTCTTTGAGAATCGAGTATTTCATGACAGGTCCAAGCACATAGATATCCGGTATCATCATCTTCAAGACTGTGTGGTGAAGAGGATCATGTTGTTGCTGTATGTTTCGACCAAGGAACATGATGCAGATATTTTGACTAAGGCATTGTCAAAATGCAAGTTCGAGTTCGACATAGATAGGATTGGGGTGACTGATAATCCCTTTCTTGTTGAGAGGGAGTGCTGAAAATAGCAACAAGAAATGCTAAAAATAGCACTTCTATAAATAGCATTTCGGGATACATTCCAATTTTAGTTAGTCCCTAAACTAAAATTGAGAATTAAAATTCGAATTTGATCTTAGCAGT
>APFE031121618.1:47078-91661 GCA_000404065.3 Pinus taeda
AAGACATGCAACAGTTTCCCCTTTGATTGAGGAAGTTATCCCTTGATTAAGGAGATCAGGATGAGTTGTAATTAGTTAGCTAAGTTAACTAAGTTAATTCCAGTTAGATTAGTTCCAACAGTTTGTGGAACTGATTGTGAGTTCAGTTAGTTACTGCATGCATGCATGTAACTGTTGCACTTCAGATAACTGAATATTCTCTCATAAATAACTCTTGCATGTTAGTTTAGTTAGAGACCCAGTTGAGATCAGATGATGGGACAATGTACTGTTAGTTGCAGGAATATTCCATTGAGGATATCTCTTGCATGCAGAAGGAATTCATTCCTTGGAGATTGTGCAGTTACTTCTTAGCTTGGTGAGTTGTGTGAGAGGCCAATTCACATAGGTGGCAGCATTGAACCCCAAGAGAAACTGCTCAAGGAAATAGGAGGCTTGGAGGATTGGAGAAAGACATATGTTGTGTCTATTCAGTTTGTGAGCTGTATTGAGGGGTTGTACTGAGAGTTGGATAGCTTGTGAGCTAAAGCTTTGTGTAATCCGGACATATTTTCCACTTGTATGATAATACAAAGATCAAGGTTTTTAGCTGAGGCTTTCCCCAGAGTATTCTTCTGTGTTCATGTGTGATTGCTTTCTAATTGTCTGTTATATTGTTCTATTTGATCTTGCTCAAAATTGATTAAGGTTCCGCAAGTTTGTTTGTAGAAGTAGATCAAGTATTTTGCTTTAGTATATTGCATTATCATGTGATCTACAATGGGAAATTCTACACAAATATCTTATGTCAAGCGGGCTAGTTGAAATTCTTCGAGAGAATTAATAACATCAGTTTGCTAATGGCTAAATTGTTTGCCTTAAAATGAAATATATGAATCAACATTTGACCTTTGCTAATATTGAGTTCAAGTCACATAGGATAGCATTTCCTATGAGAGGGGTGTTTTTGGTTGGAGAGGAGACAACATAAGATATTGGACAAGGGGTGAAGAGATTGTCTTTACCATCCCCATGGGAAAAATTTCTACAACATATTATATCATACTTCAGTTGTGAGGGACACTTATCCCTATGTATGACTCATCGTTTGTTTCTAAGCACATTTAAGGAGTAAAAAAATCAATGTTCCCTACTTTTTGTTAAATTCTATACAATTGATGGTGGATCGATACCAAAAAGGGAAGAGAGGTAAATTCACTCTTGATGGGCTGATGCACTTGTTGGTAAGAGTTGCATTTGTGCAACAATGCCAATTGGAAAACTGGGGGTGAGTTTGTTGAATAATTAGTTAGTCTAGTCTTTGAGGGGCAGCCACTAGCATGAGATTCTCAATAACAATAGAGAAGAGAACTTAGTGAACAATAAAAACAATTAGTTCATTTTAATTTGATGGAAGAATTAAATAGGTTGTGATAGCAAGTCAAGGGACTTAATATTGAAAAAGATGCATGGAAAAACTTGTATACATCTTTTAAGCTCGAGGAGTGTATACTTGTGGAAGTGGTTCAAATGTAAATAAATTTAGAAAAACTGATATTTTTTGAATTCTAAAAAGCAAAGAAGAAACCATTTGGAGATTAAGGGAAAGTAGAAAGGAGCTGCAAAAACAAGTGACATTAATGCAACAGAATCATGAGGAAGAAAACATAGAAAAAGATGAAGAAATTAAAGAATTGAGAGAACAATTTGATAAAACTGGAGAGTTAGCCTCTGAGCTAGTAACGTGTAGACCATCTTCATTGGTTCATACCTTATATCTAAAATAAAAATGATTAAGATTGCAGATTGAGAGATTGGTGTCGAATTTGACCATTCATCAATAACCCATAGGAAGGAACTTTTTGTTCATTATATTTTTCAAGTATTTTAGAAAGAAGAAATTTAATCTATGAGTTATATTTGCATAAATTTCTATTTCCCAAGAGCTTTGGAACCCCAATCACTACATGAGGGATATAGATTCCATGACTTTTTAGTTAGTAATGGAAAATGAGTTGAAGAGAAGACACAAGATGGAATTATATAAAACATAGGAACTTATCGCGCCTCTATGGATTAGACTAAAATAAAATTCCATAATCAACATTTTCAAAAAACAATGAAGGAAAATTTCCAATATTCAGATAAGGGCGACCATGTTGAGAGTTCAAACAAAAGTTATATGAGAATTCACCAGTTTTCATAACAATGCAGGACAAGTAGTTCTAATGGCCTACTAAAAATTTTGGGAAGAATTAGATGACATTTTAAAAGTGAGAGAACCACACCCATTACCCAATTTACAAGCATCTTTGTATAGGAGCAAGCTCTATTTAAATTGAGTGAGAAATCATGGAATTGAGTGGATAGGACTATGATTCAAACATCCACCCATTTTGTATCCAATTACAGAGTATAGGGGAGATTTTCTCATCAAGAGGGAAAGAGAGAAAAATAGATGGAATATAAGAGAATGCTAGTTGGATTTCATGCAGAAGAAACTACTCAGTGGTTCCTCACAATTATATGGCATTATATGTAGACCAACATACACAAATTATCTCTCCATATTCAGATAAATTGCACAAGGGACATGTAAGAAGATAAGTTGGGGGGCATGATGAGTAATTGTACTTTCCAGTTGTCCATTTTGCTATTCCAACACCCATACTTCAACTTTTTATGTGATATTTCCCAATCTTACCTAATTATGCTAAATTCAAACTCTACATTTGTCATGGTTGGATTCTTATGTGGAGAGAATGAGTTTTGTTAGGAAATTAACAAGATTACATGATCTTTGGTTGGAATGGATAATTTGTACATTGTAGTTTTTTCAACGGGACGCCAAATTATTTGGATTGCCAGAAAAAGATGCTATAGAATTTCTCACTAGCTATCATAGCTACATAATTTCTCACCAACAACCATCATTGTATAGTTTTTTGAGTTGTGTGAAGTGAGAATGCCAATGGCTATTAACTTCGTCTGCAACCATATGATTGAAAAAGAAAAGAAAACATTGTTTTGTAATTTCTCATCAGCAAGAATGCAATGTAAAAACTATAATTATTTAATTTTGGCACATCAACCATAAGAACATTACTTATGTCATTCTAAACCACTCAACCACTTAGTTGAATATAGGGGTGATTAAGTAGTTAATGAAATGGTTTTAGATTGGGTAGTTGTGTGAAAGAACTTATCCATTTTTTTTTACATAAAATCTGTTATTTTTCCCTTATGCATGGAAATACTAGGTAGGAATCAGTTAGCGATTGCTAATAATAATTAGCAATTTTGTATAAAGGAAAAAAGGGAAAATTCAAGGGGGTTTAGATATTTTTTTATTATTTTTTTTGAAATACAAAGTAGATACTAGGTTCTGGAATCATTGTGTTGATTAAATTTACGTGTGTAAACATTCATCAAATTGTGGAGCAAGGGACAATCTACCATGGTGACACTTACTTTTTCCATTTTCATTGTCAAGTTATCTATTTTCTTAATAGTAAGACATACTTTTTCCATTTTCATTGTCAAGTTATCTATTTTCTTAATAGTAAGACATATTGCATCTTAATTGTGTTAGTTAGTCACAATTGTGAGAGTTGTTTTAGAATATGGAAGTGCATAAGAATGTAATGGACCGAATAAGTTAAATTATTAAACATAATTTTTGTAGTTATTTTTATTTTTATTTATTTATTTAATTAATTTAATTAATTAATTAATTAATTTAAATAATATATATATATATAATATATATATATATATATATATATATATATATATATATATTTCAGGAACGAAAAACATAATTATATTATATATAAGGAATATAATAATCAGAATATATTTGCCAGATGGAAACTGCAATATGTGCTAAAATAGACTAATGGATAGTCTGTTACAGAAAGAAACTGAGAGGATGATAGAAGCAGATAATCCCCAAAAAAACATAAACCTGAAGATCATCTAGATAGACAACCATTTCTCTGTAATAGTTGCAGAGATGATATTTTGTACATACAATACTTTTGGAGTACTAAAGATCCTCCATGGAGGAAGCAACACTGTATAGATATTCCAAAAAAGTGATAGACAAAATCATAATGAGGACAACAAGGACAAAAAAGGCAAAACATACCTGACACCCTCAAGATGATATTATGCATCAGGTAAAGAGAAATCTGTAATAGAAAACACTTGCTTATCTGAAATTACCTTCATGTGCCAAATACCTGGAGCCATTAACAGACCTTCCTTTGATAAACTGTTTGCCTTCTTGTTCTGTAACCTGTAAATGTGCTGTATGGAACATCCTTCCATCCTTTTCCATAGAAAAACAATCATGTTCATCCAACCTGCAAGGAGAGGATTGCTAATATGGATTTTCCCCAAGACAAAATCAACCATTACTTTGGAATCCCCAAAAATTGAGACGGACTGGATATTTAAGAAGATACAGAAAGAGAGAAGCCCCGCGAGAGCCATCGCCTCCGCTTTGCAGCAGGATCCTTTTCCTCCATTCCATGAAATAAGATAATGAGTATTTTCATCCAAGATGATGTGGATTCCACAACCACATGAGAAATTTTGTGCCGCTCCATCAAAGAACACTCTCGGGAACTTGTTATGATGCAGATTATCCATGTTTGGATATGATCTTTTTTCCTTAGGAGGCTTTTCAGGGAAGGAGTCGAAAAGAGAAGATATGCTTTGGATGATTCCCATAAAAGGCTCCTTACATTCCTTAAAAATTTTGTTGTTCCTCCATCTCCATATGCACCATAAGGTGATGATCAAAATCGGCCTCCAGGATTCCTTTTGCCTGCTCCACCAGACAAAAGCCTCTTGTATAGATGTGTGAGTAACATGAGGGAATCCATAAAAAAGTTCTAGAGCTTGCCACATCTGCTGTGTTTTCTGACAGAGAAGGAACATGTGACAATTTGTTTCGTCCTGAGAGTTGCAAATTGAGCAGAGACCCGGGCCCTGCCAGCTCCTCTTTTTTAAATTATCCCAAAATAAGTTCCTATTGTGGAATACCAGCCACGAGAAAAAAATAGATTTGGAAAGGCATCCTGATTTCCAGAAAGTTGATGGAAAAATAGAGCTGGGAATGGCATTTCCTGAGGTTATCAGATTCAGGTAAATATCCTTTACTCGAACCTGGGAGAACCCTTTTATGTCTTTCCATGTTAGGACATCAATATCTAAGGAGTGATATATACCACAGCGTCTCAGACAAACTTTTAATTTCTTCCACTGTCTTGCTACATTGTCAGACATCCCCATATTGTCATCTTCTTTCCAAATGGGGAAGGGTCCATGCCATCTTGCAATAAGTTTGTCCCAAGTAAAATAACCTTTTCTGTGGAAAAAGTTAAGGAGCGTCTCAGGGAAAATGATTTCCTCTTGTCCGCTCAAGAAAGTATCAAGTCCTATGAGAATCTTGCTGCCAGTTTGGAAACTCCAAATCAGATTTTTTAAGAAAAACCCTTCTATCTTACAGAAACTTAGCCATATTGTTGAACCATAAATGGATCCGATCCTTCCCAATCTAAACATAGTTAAATTTTTTTTTTTTTTTAAAACGAAATCTGTTATTTTGTATTCATTCCAAAAAAAAAGCCGAAATCCTTGATACAAAGCTTATTGATGATTAAGAGGGAATTCAAGTGCTAGATCTCCTTCTATATTCTTTCCTGCTATTACATAGATTAAACTAAACCATGCATTTCCTATGACACTGACTTCGTAGATTCTTATAAATTGCTGTAGCATATAGATAAATTTACACTCCCATCTTCCATTCCAACATAAGACAAGATAAAAAAGGACAAGATAACCATTTTATCTGAGAACAAGACCCACTGGTTTGTTCTGTTGGAGTAATCTAGTTTATCCTTACTGTTTTTAGTTAATAGATCTCTCTTCACACTGAGGGAGTATGTTGCTATGTTTGTTGGAACTGAAATTCTCTACGACTTTCCTTTCCATGGTCTCACGCAGTGAACAAAGAGCTTGCTCAGTGTGGGAGCATTGCTGACATGTTATGTTGATCGTCTCTTTGAGAGTATAAGAACCCCAATTCTGATTTACATCTCTCATTCCACAATTTATCCAAGGCTTTGACTGGCTCCAGTTATGCCTCGAGGGAGACGCACTGAGGACAGGATGGACTCAATGCCATGACTAAGGAGCGTTGCGGTTGAGCTTAAAAGGGAGGGAAATGGGGGACACCGCAGGATTAGGGAGATGCAAAATGGAGAGGGGAGGGGTTGGCGCAGAGGAGGAAGGGAGTGACAACAATTCGCTTAACAGATCGTTGAAGGAAATGAGGATACTGGGAGGAGCATTTAGACACTTCTGGGCCCGAAGAATAGGATTCTGGAACTCACGATCTCTGAGATCGATCACATGGAGCGTTGGCTTATCTGTTATTTGCTAAGCAAAGAGTCCTACAAGGACGTGCTGATCCACATGGGGATGGGAGAACTGTCCCTTAGAGTTTTTCTGAGCAGCCAAGAGATTGTGCTTTTTGTCGTTTTTGAGATATACCATCACAAGTTCTGGAGGGAGCGCCTCTGATCTCTTGTCTTGCGGGTGATCTGAGAGAACTTAAGGGAATATGCAAAACACGAGTCTCTTCATTGATTCTGGCTTCTCCTTAGTTTTATTTCTCTTTATCATAGCTTAATTCCTCTAGTTAGTTTTATTTTTGTTTGCTATAGCGTTTTATTTCTCTTTATCATAGCTTAATTCTTCCAGTTAGTTTTATTTTTGTTTGCTATAGATTAATTTATGCAAAGCCATTAGTTTTATTTATATGTGCTATATCTTAATTTTTTAGTTTCATTTTGTTTGTTGTATTTTACCTTTGGCAAGCAAATAGTTAGTCTATTTCAAGTTTTCGAACTTAATTCTTGTAGTTAAACAAGGGAGCCACTGGCGTAGCAGTAGTCGCTACTGGGGTTGAGAAACTCGCCACAATCCGCATAAGTGATAGTGAAATACATCCCAACATGGTTTGAACGGACCCGCGTGCCTGAATTACACTTGTATGAATTACACTTCCATATTTGTTTGACCAATTCCAAGTGTGCGATCCATGGTGAATGATAAACTTGACAAGACGACTGCGGTGAGTGGCGGCGCATTTTATGTCTATGTCTATTGTGTTATTATTGCTGTGATTTGCTTCCCATTTTCTTTTCTGTGTTTGGGATTCTAATCCACCTAAAAAAAAGTTGGTTTCCCTTGGTTTCCCCCTAAAATGAATAGCCTTAGTAGGGAACATGCATGGATTAGAGTAAACACGTGTTTTAAATTCAGACATATCATAAAGGAAATATTCGGTTAACAAGATATTGGGATGAAGCATTAATCTATTGATATCCACATTACAAGTGCTATTGTAAATTTGACTTCGGTTGGGTATCTGTAGCCATGTGCATTCACCGCCTGGTACTTAGCTTTGACAGTATAAACTTTAAAGTTCTTCTGTTCTCAAATTTTACCTTGGAAAGAAGTTTAGGACTGGAGAATTGATATTTGGTTTATTTCCATCAAGTACTTATAATCTGGTCTTGCAGTTTTTAAATTCAGACATATCAGAAAGGAAATATTCGGTTAACAAGATATCGGGATGAAGCGTTAATCTATTGATGTCCACATTGGAAGTGCTATTGTAAATTTGACTTCTGTTTGGTATCTGTAGCCATGTGCATTCACCGCCTGGTACTTAGCTTTGGCAGTATAGACTTTAAAGTTCTTCTGTTCTCAAATTTTACCTTGGAAAGAAGTTTAGGACTGGAGAATTGATATTTGGTTTATTTCCATCAAGCACTTATAATCTGGTATTGCAGTTTGGTTAAAATGAACAAATTGAGTACAAGACTTTGCATCTCCGCACAGTATCTTTAATGTTATGTGGAGAAGACTGAATGTTATCTACTAAGGCATACCAGATCATATTGATTGACCTATAATATTCCTGGAGAGTCCTAGGTAAGGGTATTCTGAAGGATAGTGGTGGTAGTTTGGAAATCTTTTTGGGACTTTGATAAACCTGGTGGAACAATATTATTGGGAATATTGCATCATTTCTTTTAAATTCATTCATACATATCAACTTATGCCATCAAGTTACTCTACGAAGCTCCAGGAGTTGACTTCATTTTGCAGGTTGATTGTGGACATTGAACATCTGTGAGGTTTAGAAATTTGTCTTACATCAGGAGGTGTATCAATTTCATCTTTAAAAATGGTTCATTTTCTTCTATTGATTTATATTGACATCGAATTGATTCTTTCTGAATATGGATTTGAATGTAGGAATCTCAAGATGCTGTCTTGAATACCACTGTCATTTTGTTCTATCAATATGTATCGATAGAGCAAAATGCAGATATGTGGAGACCTGTTCTAGTAGAGGCTATATCTCTTATACTCAAATCAGTATCCCACATGAAATGCAGTATTTTCGGGGTTCACCTGCAGAGACAAAGCTAAGAGCAGAGGTAGCTTCAGAAAGGTTTGATGCTTTTGAGTAGCCCTTTCTTATGGCTTATAGATGAATGCTGATTTTCTTTCTTATTTTGGGATGCAAATATGATTATCTATTACCTAAACTTCAGCCAATGAACCAAACTTGCTTTCTTATAAATTTGCTATGAATCAAATGGGTATATCCCCTTTTTGTAGATGATGATTTTGAGAAGCTGAGAATCAAGTAGCGACTTGCAATATGCAACCAAAGACCAAGTGGGCACATCTACTTTCTTAAATTGTTATTTTGAGAATTAGATAGTAGCCTTGGGAGGCTCATCTTTTCTTTCTTTTGAGGTGTAATTATAATTTTGAATTACTTAAATGTTATCCAATGAACTAACCATGCTTTCTTATACGTTTTTCAGGAACCAAATGGGTGTATATTTTGGTTTTATATTGAACGAATAATCAAATGAATCAACCATTCTTTGGTCAGGAATCAAATGAGTATACATTTTGGCTTTATATTGGACTAATAATCAAATGAACCCACCATACTTTCTCATACGTCTGCCATGAATCACATGGGTATAACTTTCTTATACATATGCCATGAATAAAATGGATATATCTTTTGGCTATATATTGGACTAACAATCAAAGGAGTTAGACTTAGACTTGACGAGCTTTGTAAAATATTTAAATTTTAATTAAAATATATTACGATACACAAAAAAAATATATAAACAGTAAATTACAAAATATACTAAAAGGTTCAAATAGGGAAAATGGATACAGATTTTTTTCCTTGGTATAAGTAAAATTTAAAACTTTGAAGCTTTTGATGTATTTAACGTATTGGATGACTCAACTTTTTTGAGATTGAACACAATAGATGGCACTAATTTGGACAGTTCTGCTTTGAAGAGATAAAGCAATTTGTATTTTCCATTTGCACATTTTTAGATAACCATTGATGGATTCCCTTCCTCTCTAAAATAAGCGTAGTAAACATGCTTTATATACCAAATTAAATTCCAAACTTATACAAACAATGATTGATAAATAAGGGCAACCAGCCCTGAAAAGATTTGAGATATAGTGTCAGGGTCTTTCGATTCTTTCGGTTAATGAGTTGAAGTCATTAACTGATGGGGTGTGTCAGTTAGGGTTTGATTAGGCTGAGTCAACAACTCGAGTCATATATTTTTGACTTAACGAAATTAAAACAGTGGCTTTTGAGTGATTTGTGATGGTTTTGAAAATAACTGTTTTTTTTTTTTTTTGGTTTAATTTCATATTCATGTTTGCAAAGTATACAAATCATTTGGTAGAAAATAAAAAGACTTATTAATAGGAATAGGAAGATAAAAGTGTTAATGTAGGGCCAACTTATGTTGCCACTTGTGAGAATATAAATTCACCAAAGTATACATGGGCCTCATTACATTGATACGACACTACGCAACTTGGCAACTTGTTCAAAGCTGTCTGGTTCTATCTATATTAGGCAATGGAGAAAACTAATGAATTCTCTCTAGATATAGAAGAAAAAGAAGCGAGGATGGGGTTCAATGTACGATATACTAGGGTGTTTTAAAGCTCCTCTGAAGGCATTCTTACAGCTCATAGCCGCAGAGGTCTGAATAATAGATATGCATATTTATGGTACTGTATATATGGCAGCACGTTGAATTATCGAATGAATATATATACAAGTTTGAAGGTATTAAATCTTGAGGCCATAAGGAACTTTTTAGAGTATTTTGAGGAATAATGGAAGACTTTCATGGTGATCCATTCGAATGGCTTTGCGTCAATGTATTTGCTCTAGTGTTGTCACTGCTGGACGCAAATGGAAATTTGGGGTTGAATCCGACATTTTGTGGGCAAAAAATAGCCGAGAGCTTTGGAAATAAAAAATTTACAGTGAGAACAACTTTGCATCGGATTTAACCAAGAATTACAACCTATTGCCTCTCTCTGGAAGCAAGAGAAAGAAGTCGGGTAAATTATTACATTACAATCAATTTTTGTTTCAAGAACTAGATCGCATTAATTAAAAACCCAAATATACAATGGAATAGACAGTAATCACTGCCAGTAATAAAAATATAATTAAATTAGTAAAATAATTAAAATATAATTAAAATAGCAAAGTAATTCATGTTATAATATGTGTAAACACCATGCACATTGCATGCAAGCCATGTGCTTGTGTGTAGCATTATCATGCTCTCTAGACTCGCTTCATACATTACATGTGTTTGCCTGTGTAAAATATACATAGGGTAATGTAGGCGTTCCTTTCCGGTAGCCACTCGATCCAACCCTGCCTTCTGCACTTCATTTGCACTATATGTTTCGGTAAGATTCCTCTTTGAGTATACTCTCGGTGATGGAGGGCTTGTAACCCTTCCAATGTTCACCATTGTTGGCTATTGTCGGTTGTGAGGAGACCATTGCTCAGGTGAGCGGCCACACATTTTATGTTTATTGTGTTATTATTGCTGTGATTTGCTTCCCATTTTTTGTGTTTGGGATTCTAATCCACCTTGCATTTGGTTGTTAACAGGTTACAGTGCGTAGACGTTCTTCCTTTGCAAGCAGGCTCAAACTATTAGGGTTTTGCTTCAGGGTAAAATAATAGTTTTGCTTCAAGGTAAAATCTCCGACGTATTGTTTCATTGTTTTGACTGATAATTCTTGAGTGAAATATAAAGAATTTTTTTAGTAGAACTTATATATTATATAATATATATATATATACTATATATTATAATATATATTATATATTATATATATAATATATGAAAAAACAAAAATTCACACTGTAGCCAAATTTCCAAAAAAATTATTGGCGGACATTAAAAACGCCATAATGTAGAGAGTACACTTTTAAATGCAAATGATGGTCTTTTCAGGAAGCTTTAAAGAAAGTTTATGGCGCTTTGAATTTTATAAAGTTAACAACGCTCTAATTTATATACACTGTTTTAAATGCTACTATCTTTTTTTCTGCTTTAAACTTTTGATCTTTGCTCTGAAATAAATTTTAAAGAAAGATTACGGTGCTCTGAATTTTATGAAGGTTACGGCTCTCTAATTTATTTACACTGTTTTAAATGTAATGGATGTTCTTTCTCTTTTTAATTTCTGGTCCTTGCCCTCAAATAACTTTTAAAGAAAGGTTCAGACACAACAAAACTAGATATTCGAAGTGACATATGGGAACTTAATAACACAAACAAGGTTTGTATTCCTGTTTTTTTTTCTATTTTTACTGTAACTATTTTACCATAGATTGAATAATTGCTCAAATTTGGAATTTGAAAATACTTGGAATTTGAAAACAAATTTGAAAATACTTGGAATTTGAAAACAAATTTGAAAATACTTGGCATTTGAAAATACCTTTCCCTATGTACTGTACTTGCATCACTTGCAACAAGAGGGTCAGGGCCAGGGCCAGTGGTTGAAGAGGCAGATTCTTCCTTCGCTTCTGTCACGTTAGGGTAAGACTACTATTCAGTTGCGCCTCTTCTTCAGAGCTCAGGAGGTTGTCCAACACTGTAAACCTATGCTCACGTTTAAGATGGACGAGCATGTGTGGCAGAGCATGTGTGGCAGGTGTAAGCAAGCTGTGTGGCGTGTGGCAAGTGTTAGTGTCAAGTGGCAAGTATAATGGAGCATCAATTTGGGAGACGTATGAATGGAAGTGGATGTATGAGTTTTTTGAAACTTTTATCCTTTTTGAAAGTTTGGATAAAAGTTTGTTAGCCATTTTTGAAACTTTGGATAAAATTTTGTTAGCCATATAATATTACCTCGAGGCACGTGAAGGTTCTAATAAGAGTCTCAAATCAAAACTTAGGATAAAATTTGTGTGAAGGGAAATTGCAACCTAAGACTTTGGTTAAATTTTGATAACGCACAAATTTTTTGGGTCAAAGGACCGATTAATGCTTGGTCAACGCCGTATTGATCGCTAGAGTCCCTGCATTGCTGGAGGCAGGGACTAATAAGTTTGTTACATAATTGTTATACATAGAATTTTGGAAAAAGTTTTATTTGTTCATTAATTAGCTGAAGTAAAGTAGTCAATACACAACTTGAATACACGTGAAGGTTGTACAAATATTTGTAAATATTGTAATGCATTTGTAAATTTGTAAATATTGTAATGCATGTGTAGTGTAGCAGGTTTTGAAAGTTTACAATCTAGGATTGATAAGTAAAGTAGGGTTTTGTGTATACATTTTTAAATATTCTTAGGCATATTAGGTCTATTGTCCTCCTTTGTTAGATACTATTGCTCCTTCACATATTCCATCTCACAAATTATTGGAAATGAGTGTGTGTTTGATTTTTTTGGACTATTCATGATAGTTTTCCTTGCCAATTATCATTAGACCAACAATGGATATGAGGGAATTCATTTTCAATAGAAATTTGAGCTAAGGTATCACTCTTCAATAATCTTGGATTAAGTTAATAGGAAACAACAATTCAGAATCTATGCTTCAACTTACGATAATACAATGAAGACAAACAAACCCAAGAATACAAACACATCCATTTCCTCTTAGGAACAACACAAAAAAAATAACACAATGAGACACAAATTGATCGAACTTGTATAGTTCTTGATGAAGGAAAACTGACCCTAAGATTCAAGCGAGGTTCCCATAGTTGGCAATGGAGTTGGTAGGAAATTTTACTAGATCCTTCTTTGAAAAATAAATATCTTTTCACACTGAACATTTTGATACTTTATTTTCCATTGTAAATTGAAAATTGTATAATAATATCTACTAAACAGTACAACCATGCAATGAAGCTTCTAGAATTCATTTTATTGTAAAATGATTTCCAAATGACTTAGTATAAGTGTCCTTCAACAAGAACATTATGACATGACTACAAGTGCAATAAAACAATTACTGTATGTTTATCAATCTTTCACATCCTATATCTCCAACAAGCTAGTTATTAGGCTCTTAGGCATCACTTGTGTGTTACACAATAGGACTAGCTTGAAACATGCCAACTCATTTGTAGATGCAGGTTCGAACAATCGTCTAAAAGCAAAAGAAAAATTATAGACAAGTTCAAGCAATCATTTGAACACGATGTACACATAAAAATGATAGTTTGTATTTTGTCATCACTACATTAAGTATATACAAATACATGTCAACAAGAACACTCACAAGATCAACTTCATTATCTATGAAGACACATAGGACACCAAGAACATTATCGATCATCTTAGAGGCTTTAATATCACCGATAGGCATGTCATCAACATGTAGATTCCTTGAATTTGGACATGCTACATTTATTTCTCCATGATATGATTAAAGGAACATATATCCACTAGAGTTATAGGACCAAAAGTGGGAAACATATCTTGCTATTGCATGAAGGCACCAAGGTTACAACAAAATCAATAGAGAGTATGTGTAAATTTTAACCCTATACAATTGATCACTGCAAACATATTCTTAATAGAAGCATAAAAGTTACAATGACACACACACACGCGCACACACACAGAGGTTTTATCTTGGAAATCCAAACATGGGAAAGCAAAAAACCTTTTTCATTATATTTTCTGTAGGGCATTACAGTACAATATATATCCTTCAACATATCAACATATTCTTAAAGAAGCATAAAAGTTACAATGGCACACACACACACACCCACACACACACACCCACACAAGCACGCACGCACACACACACACCCACACACGTGCGCGCACACACACACACATTTACACAGAGGTTTATCCTTGGAAATCCAAACTTGGGAAAACAAAAAATCTTTTTCATTATCTTTTCTGTATGAAATTACAATACAATATATATCCCGCAACATATGAACCACCAATTAAACCATAGTTTCATAACAGAAACTAAAAAACCATGGGCAAAACCACCACACACCACATTTTACAATAAGAGAGTTTTATGAGAAGACACAAAGTTTCTAGGGTTGTTGATGATGTGGGAGAGAGCATAACCAAAAGAAACGATCAAGTGAAGCAAAGTTAGGAGTAGAGGATGAAGAAATGTATTTCCATTCATTGACAGCCACAGATAGGTGGAGTGTGAGAAAAATCTAGTCAAGTGAGTAGAAGTTGAGAATAAATGCTCAACTATGATACCACTGTTAGGTTGAGAGAATAACTCCACCAATGCTTATTTCATTAATTCAAACTAGGCATATATACAAGAGGGTGTCTATTCGTTTCATTTGAAATGAGGAAATCTTTGTCTTCCTTGTGACTCCTCATTTCTTCTACCTACAAATTATTTACAATGACACAAAAATCCTGAAGGATTATGTGTCTAACAAGAATTACATGGTTATACCTTTTGGTGCTCATATGGTGTCTACATAAGGATTATTTTTCTAATAAGTTTTTGTAAGTACCCATTTATAACATAAAATTATAGAACCTATCAAAACAATTTTCCACTAATGTTGAATAACTTAAGTCCACATTTATTGGATTTTAGCATTAGTATTGTTTCTACCAACAATGAAAAATTGAATGTTAACTACAAAAAAAAAAGACCAAATAGAAGATTGAAGAAACACTTTATGTTTGAAAAATAAGATTATACACATAGATTGCCTTAAAGAAATCACTCACACATAGAGATCAAAGATCAATACACTACTGTTTACATGGATAAAACCTTCCAAGAGGGAAATAGTCTATAACTCTAGTAAACACAACCATTTGTGGCAATATACTGACTCAAAAAGAAAAGAATATTACTTGTACATCTCCTATAATTGATCATTAGCAAATGAACCTTCATGCTCTTATAAAAGAGTTCGAATCTATTGGTTGTTCTATAGTTAATGAATTTATGTCTAGAATATTATAAATGTGATTGTCAAGACGATATTAACTACTTGATGAGAGTCCTCTAGAGTCTTCAGAATTGAAAATAAACAATTTTTAAGGTTTTTTTTTTTCTTCAAATTTTGATGGTAGAATTCATGGCAATTTTTTTTTTTGAAGAATATATATAAGTATTGAATTCCTCTTAAAAAAATCCAATGTAAAAAAAAAAAAAAAAAACTAAAACTAAAATGGTGTCCAAAAGTGAAGTTATCAATACTTTAAAATCAACGTTTTAGGGTTTATTTCAGTGATGGTCATGAATTTTGTAGATTGAATATATTTTTGATAGAGATCATAGATTTTGGTTGAACCAATTCCACAAGATTCAAATAAGGGTGATAATATCCAATCCAAGGAGTATAACATGAATTTTGATTAATTTACAATTTTGGCCTTAAACCCTAGATTGTAGAAGCTCTTTTATGGTATTTTTTTTTTTTTTTTTTTGGGGGTTATCAAGCTCTTTATTTTCCCTTTTTTTATAAACCTGCTCTAGATCCTCTCACTCCTTATGATCCAACTTTTTTCTAGTGAGCTCTCCCATGAAGGCTAATACCTATAAAAATACTTGTGCTTCACTAGACAACATGAACAACCACTCTGTTGCAAATAAGTTGGAATTCGAAAGTTAATTTAAGAAACGTGATGGAAAAAATAAATGCAATGGAAGATAAGTTCAATAAGAAGCTAGATGAGAGTTTTGAGAACTTTGAAAAAAAATTGACTCAATAGTTTTCAAGTATGTTAGCTCAAACCATACAAGGGGAAAACCACATGACTACACATCAAATTAATCCACACTAAGAAGAAACTTTTAACATGGATCTATTTAGCCACCCACAGTACTTCTGAGGTCTACACAACAATAAATCAATGGATAATTACATATGGTATCATCCTCCCAAGGTTGGCTTGAATAAGTTAGATGATTTGACCGATCCAGATGGGTCACTCAGATGGAACAATACTTTTCCCTCTAAGGTATTACTGATGACATGGTGAAACTTAGGGTGGGGGTCCTATATTTATATAAAGAACGATGATAATGGTGGAAATGGCATAAAAAAAATCTATTTAAGCTACATTTCCTGGAGTCAAATTGTAAAGATTGTTTATGCATGCTTTGAGAGGGGTACACGTTATTTGGGGCAACTTACCAAGTTACACCAAACTGGCTCAGTCATTGACTCTAGAATTTTTTTTGAGCAATTATTCACTCATGCAAAGAATTTAAATACTCCTTCTAAAAAGAATGTTTCATTAGTGGTCTAAAGGAGGAGATTCAAGCACATGTCAAAATGCAATGTCCTATTACATGGTTAGAATCAACCAAGAGGGCTATAGAAAATAGAATGGTGATTAATATGCAAATAAAAAAGCAACATTCATTTCTCACACTCATCCTTCCCAAGATAATTCACTAAGCACAACTCCTACTCGTTCCCTAAGATTACAAAGGTTGTCTCTAATAAAAATGGTTGACCATGAAAGATGTGGACTCTACTACAATTGTGATGAAAAATATGCTCCAAGTCATAGGTGTGAGAACAAAAATTATTTCAAATTGATATGACTACTTAGGCCCCGATGGAGGACATAATACTAAAGAGATACGAGATTTACAAGTTAAAAACTCCAACCCCTAAATCAAGCAAATATTGAACCATAATTTCTTTCTAAAGAACCTCTAATATCCTTACATGCATTATCAGGCATTTCAACTCTACAAACATTGAAATTCATGGGCTACATCAAGCATAACAAATTTATAACTCTAATTTATAGTGGTAGTACTCACAATTTCATTCAGAAGAGAGTTGTAGAAGAAATCCATTGTTTTGTACATTAGTGCACAACTTTTAAATCATGATCACCAATGTAGATATGATAAAATGTGGGGGAAGATGTGAATATGTAAAATTCCAAATGGGATACTATCAACTCAAAAGCCATATATTTTCCATTAACATGGGTGGTTGTGATATGCTATTGGGGGTAGAATGACTGCGCATGTTGTGACCAATCAATGTATTTCAAATAACTCTATATGGGTTTCACTAAAGAGGGACATACACACCCTCGAAGGGCTTTAGGTAGGCCCCCTGTTACACAATATTTTGTCATGCCTCCTGCACTTCTTTGTGTCATACCCTGGAGTGCCCGAAACTTGGCAATTATGCAGTGTACCTATCCTAATATGCAGTCTAGATCCTCCCCGAAGAACTAATGAAAACATGCCTTGAGCCTTCCCTGAATAAGTGAGCTCAAAAACGCTAAATTCAGGGCCAACGCGACTGCAACACTGCCTACCCATGCTGATGGGGGGTGGCACCATACTAGCCTCGCACTGGAAGCATGGTTTTTACTTGGATACTTGTGATGATCCCTAAAAGGAAAGTTTTCCCAAAGAGGACAAGAAGCTTCATAATCTAGAGGCTTCCAGAACGATGAGTTGGAGGTTGTTCGTTGTGGATGTGGTCGGATTCTCCCAATATTTCCATTTGACCTTATCCCTCTGAGCTTATTCCTTGAGATGAGGGCCTTCCCCTATCTTTGGTGAGATCCTAACTCCCACTCTCTGCCTATATATTCATCCTCTCCCATTCCCAAATGGTTGGTCTTTAATTTTTTCACTCTTCAAATGAGATAATGCCTACATGATATTCATTTTGGCTTGGAGAAAGAGTGCTTGCAGAGCTTGAGCTTGGACTTGGACATTCACTCAAGGAGGTCTTACTAACACCAAGACCTAGGTTGCATGATTCCTCTTTCATTCATTAGTATATACATCTGCTGGTTCACTTTCCATAAATGCTTGTGTCAATGCATCATTTATCTTAATGCTCCTTGATTTGTTAAGTGAATTACATTCGATTATGCTTGTTGCACTTGTATGCTTTGTTGTGTCTTTGGCCTCTTGTGTAGGTATTCAAACGTTGTGAACAGTAAAGGACTGAGCTTGAGGAGCAAGCGATCAAGATCTTCAACAAAGGAGTGCGTTATAACATCAGAATGAGGTAGGTCCCCTCCCTCTTCTCTCACTTTGATTGTAATTTAGGAAAGTGTCTCATAGATTGTCATGTTGGTTTCTAGTCCCACTCATTGGGTTAGAGGGATCGTCTCTATCCGTAGAGAGGATTTACCTAGACAAAAAAATGACGAATCCACTAGGAAGGTATAAGATTTCCATCCATTCCTTTGATCAGATTATCTGATGAGTTCGATCAACCGTCGATTTCTTGGATTGTATGCATCACTGTAGATTTATGCAGTCACTGTTTTTTGCTTGAGAGTGTTGAGGCTGCTCTGATTTTGAAGGTTTTATTTTTTTTCCTTATTTTCCTTGCCCAATGTTTTTTCTTCTTTGATAGAAGCACTGGCAGCGGTGATTTTGAATTTATAGTAGCGCTTCTTTGCCTTTCATCTCCCCTTTTCCTTTAACAGGCATGTTGATCCCAGAGTTTAAAATACAATTAGGGTTTCTTCTTGTTTTCAGTGGATTTCAACCTCTGTAAGCATTTTTCCAGTGTGATTACAGTGTGTTTCTCTTGATTGATGTCCTTTTGTGATTGCAATTGTCTCTTGGATTATGTTGATGTGTGATTGAAACTTGATTTCCTTCTAGGGTTTCTAGGTCTAGGTCACCCTTCACTCATCACTTGGTTTTTCCCTGTGAGATTGATTACCTCCATTTAGGAGTTTCACTACAGTCAAGACACCATTTGCAAGTTGCTTTTGGTCCTATCTTTGAATTTTTTCCTTTAGTATTTAGTCATATTGGTGCTTTGAAAATTTCTTTTTCTCTATTGTCAAACATAGATTACAGTTGTTTGCTTTGGTGAAACTGAAAGTGAATGCTTGTTTTATTTTCATTGTTTCGAAAAGAAAAGTGAAAGGAGTTCTTCATTTAATTATTTTTGAAAATATTTGTATTCGAAACCAAAAGTGAATGAAGTTTTCATTTTAGTTGTTTTGGATTGCATTTTCCCCTTTTCTTATGCATTAGTTTGAATTTTGAATCAAGTGAAAGGAAAAGAACAAAAAGATTAGTGCATCTTAGTGAAATAAAAGTGATTTTTGTTTCTCATAGGATTGCATTTTGGCATTGCATTTGTTAGTGAAAGTGAAAGAGTTGTTTTCATTTCTACATCTTGCATTGGAAAAGCTAAGGAGTTATGTTTTGATGCATTTTGCTTGATTGATGTATTGTTTGGTTGTCTCTCTTCCCTCATTAGTTTAGCCTTCATCGAATGAAAATATTTCATTTTTCTCATTTAGCTGCATTATAGGAATTCAGGTGACATCATTGAGCCATAAAATTGAAACCTAATTCAAGATAAACTTAAAATTTACCTTAACTAACGTAAGGAGCATCTGTAACCTAACACAAATATCTAGAGGTCTAGGATAGAGATGTGTTTCGATGTATTTAAACATAACAATTGTTGTTAACTGCATGCATTGTATCCCAGGGGTGAAATCCCGTTCCAACATGGAAGTATATCGAAGGTTCTCTAGTACTTTCAGGTATATAGGAGGCACTTCAGTATGGAAACTATATGGGAATGCTCTCACTGAACGGTTATGAATTAGACAATGCTAACACGGACTTGTGCTCTTTGTACTGTCGAGTATATATTGGGAGACCCCACTAGGTTGTTATCCTTTAGCCATAGGTAACTGAGTTAGCCACCCTGTAAACGTGATACACCGAACACAACATTCGGGGAGATCAGCCATCGTACATTAAGTCCTTGGTTTCAGCTAAGGTGTATATAATGGTTCACGGATACTTGGTAAACCCTATTTCCTAGCATTACCCTTTTTGATTTATTTGTTGTTTTGTGTCATAAAATTAACTGCCAATGATAATATGTCGAACCCATGCAGTTGCTTCTTGGCCTCACATTGAGTAATTCATTGTACATTTTAATTTTAATCAGCCCTCAAGGAATCACCTCTTCTCCTCCCGCTCTTGAGAGAAAGCCATCGTGGCTGAACCATTGCATTCACCTCACAGTTCCCCTTCATCAACTGATACTGAAGGGTCTTCATAAGGAGTTCGTCCTGAACTTTCATAGTCACTTGAAGCTGAAAGATTTGAGCTTCGAATTGTCCCAAGCATCCAACCCCTTGCTTCTCATCCCCCAGCTTGAGACTCATCATCGTCTTAGGAGTCTGATCTAGAAACCCCTGAGAGTCCACAAAGGTTTGTTTTATACCCTCCGAATCCACTTTTTGATATGTTTGTGATATCTCCTCAACATACTTATAGTCCATATGATTGACCTGCTGTTCCTTTGGAGTTATCTCCTTGTCCATCTCAAATTCCTCCTTGCCAATTGTTTCCAGCTATGGCTTCAGAAGGTGAGATTCCAACCTCTCCTCAAGGTTCTCTGGAAGTCTCCACTACTCATACTCCTAGTGTTGATAATGATTCCAAATATGACTTTCCCCCAGAAGGCTTTCCTTATGAAGGAATAGTTCCATCTCAACCACCTCCTATGAACAGTGGGCCTATGCTTCCACATGGTTACACGACCTTGGCTCAGCTAGTTTCAGGAACTCCTAATGCTTCTTCACTATACCAAAATCCAATTTTGTCATCAAATGCTATGCCTATTTCTAGTCTGTTTATTCCTAACGCGACCTATCATATCCCTGTGCAAACTGTCGTTATTGAAATTCTGATTCAACCGACTATCCCGACACAACCATTACCTTCATTTCAACCTTCCATTCCGATGCAATTGATAGTTTCAGTTTATATGTATGTAAGTTACTTGATCCCCCCATCAAGTGGACATAATGTGCCACCACCTCATTCATAGCATGGGAGGCAAAATCCAAATATACCTCTTGTCTCGAGTGGAACCCATGTGAGTGGATCACAACCTCATTTGGTTGGAGTAAGTCAACCTGTTAGTGGTATTCCTAATCCCAATGATTCATCTATTCTAGCTGGGGCAAGTAAGATCCCGTATCAATAGCCTTATTCAAATCAAATACCCCTCCAACAGTATTATGTTCCATATGGTTCACAAGCACTACAAATTCCACCTTATATTCCACAAGTAGGTCCTCATGTGAAACCTGGTCAAAATCTTATTCTCGGTGCATACGGTCAAATCCCTGTTGGAACTTATTAGTACCAACATTGAATTCCTCAAGGAAATATTCAAAAACATTTATAGCAGTAAGGGAAACCTTTGCAGTAGCAGGGGAAACCTTTGTAGTAGGAGAGGTAACCTTTGCAACAATTTCAACAACAAACATAGTTTGTCCAACAACCCAATCAACCCTTGTATCCATAAGGTCAACCATTGTAGCAGCAAAGTCAACCCTTGCAGAAGCAAACCCAACATTTATATCAACAAGGTCAAACCTTGTACACACAAGGCCAACCCCTGCAACAGTAGGGCCAACAGATTTATTACCAGGGTTAGTAGTTACAACAACCTTACAATCCATATGCCATGCACAATATTTATCTGGCTTATGGTTATCAACGGTCTATGGCAGGTCAATATCAACTCTACCCTGGGCAGAATCCACCTTATAGTTAAGGTATCCCTCAGTGGGGGAAAAATCAAGCCCCTTATGGTCAAAATCCTCCACTTTGGGGGCAAAAACCTTATCAACAAGGTTGGAATCCGCAAACTGGGCCTTAACAAAGGCCTTACATGTATTTTAATCTGCAATTGCCATTTTTAATGATGTTGGAACTACCACATGTCTCGAGGCTTACTAATGATCCAATTATTCATTCACCTTATTGGCCTCCAGTTCCCACTAAGATTCCTAGCGATTTCCCTAAATTCGAAGGAAAAGATAAAGAAGACCCTCAGACCCATGTGATGACATATTACTTATGGTATTCTTCCAATTCTTATGTTGACGATTCTGTTCGTTCGCGCCTCTTTCAGCGAACCTTGATAGGTGTTGCCGCAAAGTGGTACATCGAGTTGCCTCGAGGTACCTATATAGACTTCAATTATTTGGCCATGGCCTTTCTCACTCACTTCTAGTTATCAGTTCGTTATGAAACTGGTACCCACTTGCTTACATTTATAAAATAGGATACTGTGACCCATATCTCTGATCACATCCATGAATGGAGACATCGACGTCATCTCATCAAGTTTGAAATCCCTGATGAGTTTTTGACTGAATGGTTCACTAAGCCATTCTAAAAAAAATCGCTGCAGATATAGCAATGGGAGGTTGTGTTACTGAGGATCAAGCCATTGCCTGTGCCCCGTATTTGGATTTAGTTGATTCCCAATCGGGCACACTATATGAAATTTTTAATGATGCTCCAAGGCCATCTTTGGATCCAGCATCTTCGAAGTCTCAGGACGTACCGCCTGTTGATGGTATAATTGGATCAATATCTCAAACTTCCACTAAAGCTTCTTCAAAGCAAAAATCTGTTTCAAATACTGGTTCCAATCCTCCTTCGAAAAACCCCTCGAAATCCTGGTAAAACCTATGAGGTTAATGTTGTCTAGTCTACCGCGGCAGACAAAGCCTCCAAAGGTAAGAAAAAGTGTAAAGGTAAAGCAAAATATGATACCCCAAAATAGGATCCTCCTAAGCCATCTGCTGATGATGCCTCCAAACGTAAGCCTAAATATCCTTGCCTCATTTGTGAGGAAGATCATTACACCAGGGTTTTCCCCATCATGTGAAAGTTAGTCGCTTATTGAAAGGGACCTTGACTGTACTGAAAGAGCCATTTCCATCTCAGCAGACTCAGTTGGTAGACCAACCACAATCCTCTGCCTCCTTAGGTTCTCAGGTTTTCATGAGTGGTACAATGCCTATTTCTGTTTCCACCCAGTCGAAAGATTACCAAACTCCTGAAAAGCAAACGATGGAAAAGGAAGCCACTGATGCACTTTCTACTTTCACTCCACCCACTTCTGGTCCTATCCATATCGAGAGACCTAATAATGAATCCATCATCTCACTGCCTCCTAAATGTGTGCTTCAGAAGTCATCCTATAATTCGAACACTAGATATGCTCAACATTATAGTATTGTTGAAGATTTAACTCAAGCGGCCTTAGTGATGTCTGCCTTGGAAGTTCTCCAAACTTGTCCAATGTAGCGGAAATCATTATTATCTACTATAGGAGGCATAGATCCTGTCAATTTGAACTTAATCACTTTCGATCTAGAAAACCATGTACCCCATCTTCCCCATCAAATTGCATTTTTGATTCAAGCTATTGTAAAGGGAAAGACGATTCATCAGACTGTCATTGATGAGGGTGCTTCCACCTGCATCATGTCTGTTTCATGTTGGAAATCCACTGGCTCTCCACCTCTCAACCAGTCCACGAACACCTTAGAAGCCTTTGATGGTAGAGGCTCCCGTCCTTATGGTATTCTCACAAGTTTTCCCATCACCTTGGAAGGGAAAACTGTCAAATTAGAACTAGAGGTCGTAGTTGGAAATATGAAATACAAACTTCTACTTGGGTGAAGCTGGACCCATGCCATGTTTTGTGTGGTTTCCTCTTTGTTTTGTGTATGACATTTTCCTCATGAAGAAAAAATTGTCATCAGCGATCAATTGTCTTTTTTCTCTTCCAGTGCTTTGAATGACAACGTCCCATATGTGGGAAATATCGATATTTTGTATGAGAGCGTGGGGGCAAGAATTTTTAAAGATTATTCTTTAATGGGAACTTTTTCTCTGCCACCTCCGCATGTCACCTCAATCAACATGATATCTAACTCAAATGATCCATGGCTCATCCCTACTCCAGATCAAGTTGAATCTTTTGGTGATACTATGCCACTAAGTCCTTTAGAACAAGCTTATCAAGAAATTGTCTTGGCTTCAATGACTGCTTATGAAAGTCATACTATTCTTAGTATGCACTTGGACAGGTATTCACAATCTCCCTGGCTTGGTTCATGGGATTCTCCAAATCCCTTGAGTGAGATATTCCCCACCGACGAGAGTATTATTGAGGTTATGTCTCTCGATGAGACTCCTTGGAATGATGCCCATCATCGTTCCTCATTTCTTCCAAGTCTGAGTGAGATTCCTTCCTGTCTTGAGACTTTTGTTTCTCATAACCCGACACATCCTCTCCAAACACCTGTTTTGGTGCAAAAAGTTTTTTCTGAAGGTAATATGGGAAATAGTACTACAACCATGCCAATTGACATTTCCATTAAACTTGGAATTGTCGAGAACATTCACATCGAGGTTTCCTGTTCTCCTGATGAGATCAAGGTTTACATTGACCTTTTTAAGTAATTTCGCGATGTTTTTGCTTGTTAGTATGAGAAAATTCCTGGTATTGATCTAACTATAATGGTGCATGAAATACCCACGTATCTTAATGTGAAGCCCATTCATCAACAACTTCATCTAATGCATCCCGGTAAGGCCATTGCTATTAAGGGAGAAGTTGAAAAATTCTAAAGGTTGGTTTTACTTACCCTATCCCATTGACAGTCCGAGTTTCCAATATCGTACCTATCACTAAAAAGTAGGGAACAATTCGAGTTTGTGTTGATTACCACGATATCCATTGTGCATGCCCTAAAGACAATTATCCCACTCCCTTTATTGTCAGAGCATTGATGAGCGTGATGGGAGTGAGATATTTTAATTTATGGATGGTTTTTCTAGTTATAACCAGATTAACATTGGGCCCACTAATCAACACAAGACTGCTTTCATCTGTCCATGGGGGACTTTTTCTTATAAAAAGCTCCCTTTCGGTCTCAAAAACGCTGGTGCTACCTTTCAAAGAGTGATGTCATATTTCTTTCATGATATTAAACACACCATTCAACCTTATTTAGACAATTTACCAGCTCATTCTGCTAAGCGTCATGACCAAATAGACCACCTTTGAGAAATTGTTCTACGTTGTTGACACTATAATGTTCGTCTCAATCTGCATATATGTGTTTTTTGCATCGAATTTGGTCGACTCTTGGGTTTTATTATGTCCAAAGAAGGAATCTGAATAGATCCTCTGAAAGTTGAGGCTATTGTAAATATAACCCCTTCACCACTACACCAATTGTAGAGTTTGCAAGGGAAGGCCAATTTTCTTCATTGCTTTGTCCCTAATTATGCTGAGCTTGCTAAGGGATTTACTCGCTTGCTTAAGAAGGGGATCCCATTCACCTGGGATGAATTTTTCCAACAATCTTTTGATTCTCTAAAGGAAACACTTATTCGTGCTCCTTTATTACATCCCCCTAACTACCATCATAATTATTTCTTGTACTTGGCCGTGACTGATAGTACCATTGCTATAGTGCTGGTCTAGGACGATGAAGATGGCAAGGAACACGTGGTTTATTATTTGAGCCTAAATCTTATAGACATAGAAACTCGATATGCTAATGTCGAGAAACTTGCCTTGGCAACAGTCCATGCTGTTTAATGATTTCGCCATTATATTCTTCTATAAAAGACCACGGTGATTTCTGACTGTAATCCCATGACTTATATTCTAACCTGTGAGTTTCTTGGAGGAAAATACTCTAAATGGATTGTTATCATACAATATTTTGATTTATATTTTATTACCTCCAAATCAAATAAATCACTAGTTTTTGCGGAATTGATTTGTGCCCTTCCTTTTGCAAATACCTCCACTGATTTGCTGAGCATATTCCTGATGAAACTTTATTTCTTATAAGTACTCTCGACCTATGGTGCAGAGATATCATTGTTTTTCTCAGATCCAAACTTTCCAATCCGAGTTGTCTCGATTTGACGACACCGCATCCGGCATCGGTCTCAACCTTATCAGATTATTGGTGATACATTGTACTAAGTCGATGTTGATTCTATTCTTCGTAGATGTCTAACACTTGAAGAGGATGAATGAGTCTTGAATGAATTCCACTTCGGGGCATGTGGTGGTCACATGTTAGGCTATGCCACTGCTCAGAAGATCCTTCTTGCCGGTTATTTCTGGTCTTCTATCTTCAAAGATTGTATTTTGGTAGTTCAAAAGTGCCATGAATGTTAGATTTATAGCCATAAACAACACGCCCCGCCAGCACCCTTACACCCAGTTGTTACCATTGGCCCATTCGCTAATGGGGAATAGATTACATGACATGTAACCCTCGCTTGGCTGAGGGCCATGGCTATATCATCATCACCATCGACTATTTTACTAAATGGGCCAAGGCGATGCCCACATATAATGTTGACGGTATAACTGCTGCTTAGTTCCTCTTTAACCATGTCATAGCCTGTTTTGGCTTCTAAAATCCATTGTCACTGATCACGGATCACATTTCTATCAGTACATGATGACAAAGATTACTATTCAGTTGGGTCTTCGCCATGACAACTCAACTCCTTACTACCCACAGACCAATGGCCAAGTTGAAGTGATTAATAAAGTCTTAATTAATATGCTTCAACGTACCATTGGGAAGCATAAAAAGTATTGGCATCTTATGCTATTCTCATATCTTTGGGATTATCGTACCTCAGCTAAGACAACCACTGGTTTCACTCCATTCTAGTTGGTATATGGTTTAGAGGCAACACTCCCTATTGAGTGCGAGATTCCTTCGTTAAAACTAGCTAGCGAACTACTCCCCAATATCTCACCTGAAGAGGAGCGGTTACTTTATCTCGAGAGGCTTGATGAGACTCGTCATATTTTTGTGATGGTTAACGAAGCACAGAAAAAATGAGTTAAAGCTCATTATGATCAAACTGTTTCTCCACGAGTTTTCGCTAAAGGTAACTTGGTCTTGCTGTATGACCAAAAGATAAGTTGGGAGCTGGGAAGTTCGAACCTATGTGGCATGGGCCATACATCATTAAACATGTCTTCTAGCAAGGCGCTTATGAGATGGTTGAATACGAAGGTAATGCATTAGCACAACCCCGCAACAGGCTTTATTTGAAAAATTATTATGCGTGAGTTCCGCGTAATTACTTTTGTAGATTAGTGTGTGAATTCATTGGTGTGGATTTTTGATTTTTTGGTGTGATTGTCTGCTTTGTAGACATGTTTCCTCTGCTTACCTTGCGTTCCACTCGGTTCACAGATGTCGTCAAACCATCATGTTGGTTTTGCTGATGGTGCTTGTTGTAGCACACAAAATTTATCCTCCGCAGCTTGTGCACTCTTTGCCTCTAATGACGAGTTGATCATTTTACAAGGTATTTTCCTAGGACGAATAACTAATAATATTGACACGAAGAGTGCAATTATTGAACTATTATCAGAAGGAGTTGCTCTCGGAATCAAAAATTTAGTTGTTAAGTTAGATTTACAACTCGTTGTGCTACAATTGAATGGTCATTAATCAATAATAAATCCACAAATTTTGTGCATGTATCTACCTGTTCGATTACTGGAAAAAAAAAAATTTGATTATATCACATATCAACACTGTTATCACTCTGATATTTCTTTTGAAGTAAGAAAGAAAAACCAAAGGTAACCACAAACCACTTTTGGAGATCAGGACCTAACCTTCCTGATGCTCAAAGAGGGCTCTCTCTTTATAATTTAATTTTGTTTTAGTTAAGATGATTTTAGGCCAGTTATTGCTTGCACTTGGGTTTTGTTTTGAAAATTTGGTGGTGGAATCACTTTACTTAGATGGACAGAGGTTTGGCTTATACCATTGGGCTATGGAGTCAGATGTTTGACAAACCAGACAAGATTCATTTCTAAAAGCAATGTCTACAGGGTAAGATAGATGAGTTACTGCAGATCTTAAAGGCTAAATGGTGAATAGCTTCAAATCTAATCCAGGGAGAAATTAAGGGTTCCATAGGTTAGATTTTGGAAGGAATGAAAGAAGTCAACCGGGATGGGAGAGAAATTAAGGGTTCTCAAATCTGGGTATCAGAAGAAAACATGTAAATAAATACTATGCAAAATAGAGTGTAATTAAACAAATTCTAAGTGATATTTCCAATTAATTCATTTAGATTTTAGAACACATTTAAGATTATGAAAACACATAAGAAAGGTAAAACAATCACACAAAGAAAGTACTTCACTACAAATGGCTCATCTCATGAATCCTGTAGCGAAATGCTTTTATTACTTGCTCCAGTCTGTTGACTTGAAAATGGTACAATCACCCTTAGGTTCAAGCACAATGACTCTACAAATGTAAAATAATGTGAAAATAGTCCACCTCTAATACTTCGAATTTTGAAGTATTTATACAAAAGGAATTACAAAATATCTAAAACTATATTCAGAACTAATCTAGGAAAAAAGAAGTATCTTCTTGCAAGAATATAGAGACAACTATTGAATTGTTTCATGCTGTCCCTTTTATTTTGGTTCTGCTGGCTGTAGACTTTGATTTTTATCCCTTTATGTTGCTAGGTTGTTTGGCTTTTACGTTGGATGCTCTATTTTACTTTAACCTTTCACCTGATGCACTTTGACTATGCTGAACTATCTTCATCCTTTTACCATGCTCATTTACTTTTTACTGTACACTTATATTTTTACTGTGCTTTTACTACAGTAAATCATAAAGTTTTTTCCATGTTTCTTCATCTAGTAACTGGATGTTGAGAATTTTCCTATATATCTCACTAGCCTCTGTATATTTGGAAAAAGTAGGGTTATTAATAAATAAGTGTTTCACCTCATGCTGGAGGTAAAACATATTTTCAAAAGTTTGGTATAATACTCTGCCAGTTGGTATACCACTTATTGATGAGGTATTTGCTAGTTCTCTGGCTACTTCTCTGATTTTCTTGTTGTAGTCCTCCTGTGTCATCAATTTATCATTTATGATTAAGGGACTAGGTAGTCCATTTTCTCTCAAAAGCTCAAACTTGGCCATAAACCTGCCAATGACTAGTTGCAAGGTCTGACACTTATCTTCTAAATTTAACATTAAATTTCTCTTGGCTAGGACCCTCTTGACTTCCAAAATGGTACCTGTCCTGTCAGGTATGTCAATTTCTTGCAGCTCATATTTGTTCTTGGAGTTGAGGAATTGAATAATTCTTACTGCTTCCTCTGGCATTTCTCAAAGCTCTTCTTTAACATTCCGTATGGCTTCTGTAGCCTGTTTGATGAAGTCTATCTACTAAAAAATGACGTGGATAGATGGCCAAATATCATTGACAGAGTCGATGATATTGGCCCATAATAATTATTTGGCCTTTCCCAAAGGCTCACTCAGTGTTAACTCTTTCTCCAGGCTTTTCACTCTCTCATTCATTCTGGTAGCCTTCTGTTGTTCTTCCTTATGCATGATCTGGGCTAACCTACAATCTATCTCCAGGTTGGTAAGTTTCTCTTTTAACTTGTTCATTTCATTGGTCTGAATGGACACTTCTTCCATTTCCTTGGCTAGCATGTTTGCTTCATCACCTGTGGTACCTGTTGCTATTGATGCTGTTGCTGATGTAGTTGTTGTTGCTGCTGGTAATGCAGTGGCCATTGGACCAGTGGGAGCTAATGCTGCTACCAATGTGGAAGGCATAGGTATGGTCGCTATAGGAATGACAGTTGGAGGAGAACTATCTAGACTAACTTGTTTGAGCTGGATCAAGATATCTAGTTCCTTTTCTATTTCCTCAATTGGTCATTAAGTTGCAACACCAAGTCCATCATCTCTTCATGATTTGTTTGGATTTCTAGGACTTCTTTTGTTTTAGAGTGCTGTGAATGAGGCAGCTTGAGCGGTTTCTTAAGGGCTACAATGTCTTCATTTTTCTTCTTAATTAACTATCAGCAACCTTGATGTCCTTTGGGTCATGGCCCAACTCAATGATAAGGTATTTTAAGGATTTGATCCTTGTGTCTTTGGCATTGGAAGATGCTTTTTTTTTTAGTTTGTACTAGGCTGTCACATTGTCTAACGAGTCCTTGTGCTTGAATGCTACCATTGATTTTGCTGTGAGGGTGGAGTAGATCATCTCTCCACCCTGCTTGTGAAATTCTATTTGATCTATGGGATGCACATCCCTGGCTAAGACCTCAAAGTTGGTCTTCTTGTAGTCTGCTGTGGTTTTTGGTTGCTGTACAATAGGTTGTAGGAAAAACACCTACATCTTTCCTTCTTTGATGTCAAAAGCTGACATCAAGCTATTTTGATTCGGTGGTGTCATCTTCAAGTACTTGGCATAAGTGTCTACCTTGAGCTTTTCATTCCTAATTTTAATCTCCTTGAATCTTTCCTTGATATCTGCTTGCTTGTTAGCTAGCCTAACAAAGGAAGACACCTCTACACTCTACTGTCTCTGTATGATCTGTGTGTTGGAAGTAGATGGCTACTGTGTTTTTGCTGATGTAGCTGTCTCTGTCGTCTATTTACTGCTCTGCCCCATTGCCTCAATGTCAATGATGCCTTTTGATGCATTGTTTTCCTCCTGTTCAAACACAGGAGTCAATTTGGGCCTTTTTCTTTGTTGGAACTATTGACCAGTGGTCTCCATGGCAGATCTTGATGCTTCCTCCTTGTTTCTTTTTGGATTCTTCTCCTCATTGACAAGAGTCTAAATGATGGGAGGGATATTCATTGGCTCTTCCAACTCTAGGATCTGCAAGAAAGAGCTTTGGTCAAATTGTTTCTCCAAGTAAATCATGGTGTTCTCCACATCCACCATTGTGCTGTCCATGTCTTGAAGGATCTTATCGGCCTCAGGTCTAGCCTCTTTGTTGTTGCAGATGAAAGGTCCCATTTGGTTTTTCATCTTAAACTGTGTCTTCTTCCTAGAAGCTAGGAAGTTGACTTCATCTGCACTTATGATTTGCCTAAATTATTCCAGGGAAAATATTCTCATTGGGAGATACTTAGGCAATTTGTAGGGGGTAACTCACAGCCATAGATCCTGATTTCAGTATGATTCTGGTAGAGGTACCAGTCTCCTACTCTGCTATTCTTTGCTAGTTGCAGTACTCTCTTGATCTCAGTACTGATTCTAGGTTGAGTGCTAGAAGTCAACATGTTTATGACAGGGTGAACAAAACAATCTATGAAGTCTTTGTATGTGAATGTTGCGTTATACCTCTGGACCAAGGCTGTCCAGTAGATGACTGATCTTTCCTTTCCCTTGGTATTTGTTTTTTGAATCTTCACTGGGAACTTATCTTTCTGGTAATATAGAAACATGTAAAACAACACTGAAGAGTACTTGAACACTCTTTCAGTGGGCAGTCTAGTAAATTGTTCATGCATTCTGTCTGCAATGGACAAAGCATAGTCAAACATAATAGCAAGGGGTTGACCTAGAGTGAAAATAGACATAAAATCCATGACTATCTCATCTATGTGCTCATCTATTCTGTATCCTAAGATGCATGATAGCATGGTGATTATTCGCCTGCTAGTTTGTGAGAAAATGGTGGCAACATAAAGTGGGATGTCTTTTGGAGTGTGGCATTCTTCAATGATAAAATTCCGAAAATTTTGCTTGATTTTGGCTGGGTCTAGGGTACTATAGACGTCTAATAGGTTTTCAATGGACAAAGGAGTCAAATTGTGGCTGGTCTGGATTTGAAGCATCTAGTTAATAGACTCAACAGTAATTGAAAACAAGAAGTCCTGGTTTGGGGCAATTATAGCCCTTTGGCTAGGGATGTTACATTCATGGAAGAAATGTAAAATGTCTAGGAAAAGGTGGAATTCTGGGAATGTATACTTGGGTATATTTGAGTCCCAAAGGTGGATATCATCTGCTTTGTTCAAGAATCTATCTTTACTCCAACAATGCATTTTCAAAAGGTCACAGTAGGTGACTGTGTCTTTGATTTGGAAGTCTTTGTCTACCGGGGCCAGGTGGTAATTTTCTAAGTGAGGTGTTGCTACTAGTCTGACATCCAGGGAGGTCTGGGCAGCCATTTATGTGATAAAATGTGGAAAATTGGGCTTTATATGGCTTTGGGAGTGAAATTTCAGTAATTGAATAACCAGGGTAGGGTATGAGCAATTTGCAGGTTGGGGTTCTGGTACTTTGGGAATGGGAGACTCTCAATTAAATTGAAATTAATAAAATTATTTCAGTTATTTTAAGAAATTAATATTCTTTCTTTAAAGAGAGGGTAATTCTTGGTTCTTGTTAAAATAACCTGGAATTTATAGTCGGGGTTGCAACTGGTTTTCAATTGGGGTTTGCAAAGGGCTTCGATAACTAGGATGGTGTGCAGTGGTGGCATCGGAAAGCTCTAATAGTTTATAGCTGGTCGCAGGAGTTCGGAAGGCGCATGTGCTTCAGAGGTTTAGTAGTGCGATTTGAGAAAAAAAGGGTGAAAATGGGGGTCAGAAGGCTTTTAACCATGAACGGCTGGAAAAATGGCGAGGAAAAAATGTTTTATGAACAATGCTGGTTTTCACTTTGGTGGGGAGGTGGTTTTGGAGGCCATCGCACTGCTTATGGGGGTCAGGTGGTATTTTGTCGGTGGAACGCTATCTATGCCAGAGGCCGACATGTAGGCAACTGGGCCCCGAGCAAAACTGCCCATATCACGTGCTCTCAGGCCATTAAAGGTTGGACATCGCATAAGGGCGATATGGGCAATGGTCGTTGGATTTGGGGGTGGATGATCGAATGACCATCGCGTAGGAAAGTTGCGTGGTCGAGTGATGGGGCGAAGGTTAGCGGGAACCATGTGTTTTAATTATGGTTTAGAGTAATTAGCCCATGTTTAAGTGCGGATTAATTAAACTACAGAGTTTTAGGGGTAGCGGGGTTAGTTTACCTCACCAAGGTGGCGGGTTAAACTCGAGTTTAGTCGGGAAAATGGTTAAGTGGCGGAGTTAGTGAGGCGGGGGTTTTAGAGTTAGGATAAAGGGTTTAGAGAGGTTTCGGGTAATTATTGAAGTGAAAACATGATTTTAAAAGGGCAGAAAGGGGTTTCACACTTAGGGGAATGGATTTTAGGAGTAATTGACTAGGGAAATGTGTGAAACTCAGGGGTAGGAGTAAAAATGAGGGGGAAGGGGTTTTCATAATCCATGAAGGGGTAAAAGGGAAATTAGTGAGTATATAGTGGGGGTGAAATGCAATGAAGGGGGAGTTAGGAAAATCAGCTTATGAGCATTCTTTTTTCATTGATAACTACTCCTGGACACTTGAAACACATAGTTAAGTATGATAGTAGTGCTTATGCTCCAAATGACTTGTATTTTTTCAACCTTTCTTTACTTACCCTCTTACCTACCCTAACATTTTTTCTTCACTTTGGTGGGTGCACTTAAGCTAGCAAACCCTTTTCTTTCCTTTTCTTTTATAAAACAAACTATCCACTTCTAACCTTATATCTTCGAAGGGCTCAGATTAAACTGATGAGCTCCTTTTATTTCTCTACATATCTAATGATTTGCCAAGATTGAACTGTTTGGTCAAATTTTTATTCTCTAACTATAAACATGAAATTCAAAGCATGAAATAGTCAAGATTAAATAGTTTGACTATCATGGGTTGTGGCATATAGGACAAGCTGCACAAAACCATTATTTAAGGAATTAATAGTAAAAAGTAGTGGCACTTGGACTTGCACACTTTCATGATATTTTTTTTTGTTTGGGGTTCATGTTTTTTCATTTTTTTTTGATCTTCTCTTATTTTTCTTGTCCTTTGATATTTCTTTTAGGACATACCCTCTTTACATTTTTTAATTTTAATATGGAAAACTTTGCAAAAAGCAAAGGTATGTACCATATTACAAGGGTTAACCTCAACCAATTCAAAATTATGAATCCTATCACTGTAGGACTCTAACAGTGGCTCCACATGGGGATGGCGTTTTTTGGCGAAATGTCAAGAACTCTGAAGACTAGTAGGCTTTGAATTGTGACTGTAGTTACCTTGTAAACTGTCCTTCTGTGTTTCTACTTTATTGATACTTACGACAATAAATCCTCTAAAGCTTAGGGCCTTCTTTCCGGGCTTCAACTTTAAAGGAATACCATCGAATCCAATCTACACTCTGCAATGTTATGTACAATGATGCAAAGTAAAGTGAACTATTGTGAGTCAGTGGAAAAATAATACTTCAGCATCCTACCATTAGCAGGTCCTCCTAATAGATCTGATCTATCTATGTTTCTCAAGAAAAGGGCATTGTTGCCTCTGTAGCCATAAATGACATAAGGCCCCTGCCACAAAAAATCAAATTTTCCATGCTTGCCTTTGTATTCTCTCCTTGAATCCCACTTAAGGACTTTATCTTCTATGTAAAAATCATCTGCTTTAGTCTTTTTATCAAAGAATTTCTTGATCTTTTCTTGGATTACCTCTGATTTTACATATACTTGTTCTCTGGTCTATTGCAGGTGTATGGTCTGATTTATTCTTATTTGAATATCATTTGGTTCCACCTAAAATTCTTGGATGATCTTCATTATTGGAACTCCCAAGGATGATGGGAAAACTACATCCATCCCATAAACCAGCTGATAGGGTGATGTTCCAATGGATTTATTAGTAGTCAGTCTATATGCCTATAAGGCATTGACTAACTTCTTATTCCATGTATTTTTGTTATCTTCCAACAATTTTTAAATAATATTGACCAGAAATTTTTAGATGATTCTGCAAGCCCATTACCTTGAGGGTAATAGGCTGTGGAGTGGCAAAGGGTGATGTGGTATCTATTAGAGAAGTCTACCATTTTTGTATTTAAAGGTAGTTGCATTATCAGTAATGAGCTTTTGGGGGCAGCCAAACCTTGATAGGATATTGTTTTTTAAAAATGAGATTATGACAGTGTCTGTGGCTTGTCTAGAAGGGATAGCTTCTATCCATTTGGTAAAATAGTCTGTGGCTGTCAGAATCCACTGGTGCCGAGCTGAGGAGGCTGGGTGTATTTCTCCAATGAAGTCTAACCCCCATTGTTGAAATGGCATTTCAGTGGAAATTGGCTTAAGTGGCAAGGGTAAAAGTTTTCTCTTTCACTAAAAAATCTAGCATTTATGACAGGAGGTCACATGTTTTTTAACATATGTAGAAAAAGTAGGCTAATAGAAACTAGCCCTTAGAATTTTGTCAGCAATACTCTTCCAGTGCAAGTGTCCTCCACAATCTCCTGCATGAAACTCTTGTAAAATCTTGTCAGCTTCATCTTTCAATAAACAGGTTAAAAAAATACCACTATTGTCCTTCCAAAACAATGCATTATCTACAATACAATATCTTAATGGCTTCATTTTTAAGAATCTAACTTTAGTTCTTGTCAACCCAGGAGGAGCTTGTAGGTTTAGTAATACAAATGTAATATCTGCATACCATAGTGAATCAATAAAAGGTTCACTGATCTGTGGAGTTACCGTCTCCTCCTGATCATCAAGGGTAGTAATGAAGTTCATATCAAGGGCCTGATAGTTCGATTCAGCCATGGGTTTGGCTAAACCTTGGCCTTTGATAAGCTTAGTTGGCTTTATCTCTATGTCATATTCCAATATTGTGGCAATCCACTGCCTCTTTTCCCTTTAGGCCCATTTTGTGTCAAAATGTCCTTAACTACAGAATTTGGAACATAAGAAATAATGTGAGAATACATAATGTATACTCTGAAGTCTTTGATAGCCTTTACTAAAGCTAATGATTGTTTTTCCATGATATTGTATTTGAGTGTGGCATTTATTAATGATTTACCAAAAAATGCAATTGGTTATTCATATCCTTGGTTGTTCTTTTGCAGCAAGACTACTGTAATGGTGTGTTCTGAAGCAAAAGGAAAAATTATAAAATCCTTGTTAAAATCATGACTTATTAGGACTGGAGTCTTGGTTAAGGCTTCCTTGATGGCTTCAAAAGATTGTTTGGCCTCCACTACCTATTTAAGTGCTGAGTCCCTTCTTAGCATGTTATTTAACTCCCTAATTAATTCTGCTAGATTTGAGATGAATCTCCAAAGAAAATTAATCTTACCTATAAATGATTATAGCTCTTTAATGTTTCGGGGATGGGAAATGGTCAAAATGGCTTCTATTCTAGCAGGGTCTATCCTAATCCCATCTTTAGATATGATGTGTCCTAACAACTTTCCCTCTTCTAGACCGAAAAGTGTCTTTTTAGGATTTAAAATAATCCCAAATTTCCTGCATTTGATGAATACTTTCCTTAAGTGATCTAGGTTTTGATTGTCATATTTGGAGAAGACAATAATGTCATCTTGGTATACTACTAAGAAATAATGGATCTCCTTGGTAAAAGCTGTATCCATAGCTCTTTGAAATGTGGCACCTGCATTCATTAATCCAAAGGGCATCTTCAAATACATGAAGGTACCCCAAGGAGTAGTAAACGCAGTTTTGGCTTGGTCCTCAGGTTGGACTAAGACCTGGTTATATCTAGAGAATCCATCTAATAGTGAATTCCTAGATGAGCAAACTACCCTTTGCAGTATATGGTCCATTTTTGGTAGAGTATAGTTATCTTTTAGTGAGACCTTGTTTAAATTTCTAAAATCTACACAAAGTCTAATTTCACCTGTCTTTTTCCTAGTTGTAACTAAGTTTGAAATCTAGTCTAAGTATCTAATGGGGGTTATTATTTGGGCATCAAACATTATTTTGACCTCTTTCTCTATGGATGGCATAAGAACTGGTTTTATTCTCCTAAGTTTCTTTTTGAGAGGTTTATGATCTTCTTTTAGAGGTATTTTGTGGTGGATTATGCTAGTGTCATAAGATTTTAAGTCTTCATAACTCTAGGAAAATACATCCTGTAACTCCTTAAACAAATTGATGTATTTAACCTTTTCGTCTGGAGGTAAGGCTTTTGATAATTTAATGAGTTTTGGTTTATCCTCATTCCCTATGTTGACCTCTTCTATGTTAGCTCTTAAAGGTTCCATCTTGGGTTTCCTAGCTACATCATTAGAGTCAAACAAATTTTCTTAAGGTACTAATCCTTTAGGCAGAAAATTATTTTGAAAATTAAGGATCTTAGGGTCATCATTCATTATTTCTTCAATCTCTACATTTTCTAAACTATCTATTTCTACTCTAGTAAATTTAGTTGGTTTAGCTACATCGAAAAATATTTACATCTGTGCTACTTTCTACATTATTGTCTATAGTACAGTTAGTGTCTATCTTGCAATTCTGAAATTCACCTTCATTGTTCATGAAATCGTAGATCTGAGAATCCTGGGAGAAAACCTGCCAATACTTTAGGTTGTCTGGTATAATAGGCCTATGTCCGACTTCTGCAGTGTATTGATGGTTTGGTTGAAATGGAAATTTGCAAGTACTAGTAAAGGTGGCTAGACTGTGAGCCTGCATGTTTTGCTTTCTAGGAATGGCAACAAAGTTTGATTCCAGGAGGTCTTTAATCAAGTCTAAAACAGTATCCCTATATCAACCAAGGCTAGGTTTATTGATAGAGTATTCACCACTAATCTGTTTAATAATCAGATTTGAGTCTCCCATGATGGAAACTCTTTTGGCTCCCAATTTCCTAACCAATTGTAATCCTAGAATCAGGGCTTCATATTTGGCCATGTTATTGGTACATTTGAAGTTCAATCTGAAAGCATGATTATTCTCCATATTATGGATCCACACTCCTACACTAGCCCCTAACCTATTGACTGACCCATCAAAGTCTAGATGCCACATTGATTCATGGAATATGTTCTCACCATCAACTATTCTATATTTAAGGTCTTTGGTTGGGATTTCCTTATTATCATTTTCTGCATTGTATAAGATGAAAGAGTCCATATCTGAATGCATGGAGTATATGGGAAAGTTTTTTGGCTTTTCCTCACTACTGACCATGTATTTCATCAAGGTTTCCCTATATAATTTTCTCGGTTGGTCAAAAACAGATATGGTGGCCTAAGACATATCCAACTACAAGGATCCCTGCAGTTTTTCTCCCCATGAGCGAGATAGGAGCATTCCATATTTCGGTGGGATGTCTGCAACTACAATGTCCATTAAAATGCTCTTCACAGGGCACTAGACAAGAGTCACACATAAGTCCTTGATTAGACCAAGGCATTTAACCTGGCTGGAGTCAAAATAAAACAAATCCTTATAAGGCCCGGTAATGTCTAGGTTTAGCCTTTCCATTATTGCCTTTGGCATGAGATTGTGGGATGCTCCTGAGTCCAACATAGCGTTATGCAATATTTTATCATGAATGTTTAGGTTGATGTGAAAAGGAGGAACTCCCCCTTGTTGATGAATACCATTGGCCTCAGGGCCAAACAATAATTCAAGCTGGTCATCATTAAAATTAACAGAGTCCTCTCCCTCTCCTATGTTTAAAGTCTCAGTTATCGGTGACCTATAAGATTCATTCTTTACTAGTTCGGTCAAAGGAATTGATATATTTAATTTTTCTATTTCATTTTTGATGTTGAAAGGGAGTTGAGGTTTGTTTGTCTGATTTAGATCTTCCTTAATATGTGCGATTTGTGTGTCCTTATTCTATTTCTTAGTAGTAGGAATTTCGATCCGTGTTTCTACTATTTTGCCTTGATTTCCCTTATTTTGATTGTTCTCAGTAATTGTCTATGTTTGGGTTTCAGTGCAGGTTATATCTACAATCTTAGGGGTTGAAGTCTCCGGTGTTCCCCTAGGGAGGATTTGTAACACTTTGTTAATTATAGATTCTTTTATTATGTTAGTCTGGGTTTGGATGGATATTTTAATGGGAGTCTCGTTGTTATTTTTACTTCTCAAGATATATTGTTTATGTACCTCATATATAGCTGACTCATATCCCTGTTAAAATCAAAAGATTCACCAGATTCTAACTGCAATTTTTGCAGCATATATAACTCTTGTTCTTATTGAGTAAGAAAAACAATGTCTTGATATTTTGTTTCCAGTAAGTTAATATGGGTATCATCCTCTACTTCTTGGTTCTGTGAATCCTCAATAAAGTTCTCTTGGAAGGGGGGCCTAATCTGTTGGTTTGGTGTTGCATTCTTTCCAACATTAGGGTTCTTCTTAAAATTTGGGTTTTTTATTGGGGGTTGTTGTTGTTGATTCTCCCATTGATTTTTCCTCTCCATGTTTTCTAACATATCCATGATTCTCTCTAAACTCTTAGCTAAAACATCTACTTTCCCATCTAAATTGGAAGCTTCCTCTTTAAATACAACTTTATTTTCATTCCTCATTTGCGCTTTCTTAGCTAACAGGTTGGCCTCTACACTAACAACATTTCTTTGCAATTGTTCAAGTGTTTCAGGGTTCCTTTCCCTTAGCTGGTATGACATGTCAATGTCAAAACCATCAGGGAACTTAATTAATGCTAGGTCATGTGGAGGCTTAATGTTGGCTGGAATTGCATTGTATATATTATTAAACCTAGTGCAATAGTCCTGAATTGAATCATTAGGAGCTCTTCTAATATTGTCATATTCAAAAAGTATTTGCAATGGGTTTTTCTTTTTCTCCCATCTATCAATGAATAACCTATGAAAATTGGCTAAGTCTGCAATATGGTTGGCAGAAAATGATTTGAACTATTTCTTGAAATCCCCAGTTAAAGTTTGGGAAAACAACCTCATTTGGACATCTGCTTCATCTATTTCATGCAACTCAAAAAAGTCTGACATCTTGTTTACATGCTGCTTGGCAGTGTAATGACCAGTAGTATCAAACAGGAAAATATTACATTGATAATCTACAGGCATTGCATGGAGTTATGCAGGTAAAACAAGAGGAGCATATCGGTTTGCCATTGCTATGATTTTGGTTTAACTAGGGGGTAAAGTTGTGGTGTTTGAGGAAGGACTTGAAACTGATGGAGGTGAACTAAATGATGATGAAGATGGTTGATTAATAACTGGTTTAGGCGATCGGATAGTGGTAGTTACAATTGGAGAAGTTGTGGTAAAAGGAGATGTATTTACAGTGAGTGAATAATGTGCAGAAATTTGAGAGGCAACAACAGTAAGGGTAGCTAGCTCAACAGATTGTTGAAGGTAAGCACTATCTATATTGCTGATCATTGCAGAGGTCAAAGATTCTAACTTGTCAAAAGCATCAAGACAAGTTTATCTAAATCTGGATGGATAACCCTTTTTGATTTAATGAGTTGATTAAATTCAGAGTCTAAGATTGTTTCACGGATGGAATTCTCAGATTTAGTTCTAAATAATGAGAGGTCAAATGACAAATCAAAAGGGATTTCCTCTAAAGTTGGCAACTCCTCAGGGAGTGAGTTTGCTTTGACTAGCTGACTACTACCTGCTTGAGTTTCTTTGCTTTTTGGTTTTCTTAGAATTGTGTCCGGGTCATCCACTATAGTTGCAAGGTTTGGATCTAGGTTTGCCCTAGTATAATGAATCTTCTTAGGATCCAGAATTTTAAGTTTTTAAATTGTTTTTAAGAAATTTTTGAAAATTTACTTCAGATAATGACCTTAATGAGCTCAAGATTAAATTTAAGGTTTCCTTAAAGTTTTATGAGACTAAGGATCAAAGTCCCCAGTTGAGTTGCTAGAAATGTTATCACTCTGATATTTGTTTTGAAGTATGAAGAAAGAAAATCCAAAGGTAACCATAAATCAATTTCAGAGATCAAGACCTAGCCTTCCTGATGCTCAGAGAGGGTTCTCTCTTTATAATTTAATTTTGTTTTAGTTAATATGATTTTAGGCCAGTTATTGCTTGCACTTGGGTTTTGTTTTGAAAATTTGGTGGTGGAATCAATTTAATTAGATGGATAGAGGTTTGGCTTATACCATTGGGCTATGGAGTCAGATGTCTGACAAACGAGACTGGATTTAGTTCTAAAAAGAGTGTCTACAGGGAAAGATAGATGAGTTACTACAGATCTCCGAGGCTAAATGGTGAATGGCTTCAAATCGAATCTAGGGAGAAATTAAGGGTTCCCTAGGTTAGACTTTGGAAGGAATGAAAGAAGTCAATCAGGATGGGAGAGAAATTAAGGGTTCTCAAATCTGGGTATCAGAAGAAAACATGTAAATAAATTATTGTGCAAAATAGAGTGTAATTAAACAAATTCTGAGTGATATTTCCAGTTAATTCATTTAGATTTTATAACACATTTAAGATTATGAAAACACATAAGAAAGGTAAAAGAATCACACAAAGAAAGTACTTCACTGCAAATGGCTCATCTCATGAATCCTGTAGCGAAATACTTTTATTACTTGCTCCAATCTGTTGACTTGAAAATGGTACAATCACCCTTAGGTTCAAGATCAAAATAACTCTACAAATATAAAATAATCCACCTCTAATACTTCAAATTTTGAAGTATTTATAAAAAAGGAATTACAAAATATCTAAAACCGTATTCAGAACTAATCTAGGAAAAAAGAAATATCTTCTTGCAAGAAGATACAGACAACTATTGAATTGTTTCATGCTGTCCCTTTTATTTTGGTTATGTTGGCTGTAGACTTTGATTTTTAACCCTTTATGCTATTAGGCTATTTGGATTTTACGCTAGATGCTCTATTTTACTTTAACCTTTCACCTGATACTCTTTCACCTGATACACTTTGACTGTGCTGACATGTCTTCATCCTTTTACCATGCTCATTTACTTTTTACTGTACACTTATATTTTTACTGTGCTTTTACTTAACTGGATGTTGAGAATTTTCCTATATATCTCATTAGCCTATGTATTTTATGAAACCAACTCACAAAAAGATAGAAAGATAGATCAACGCCTTAGAATTCAGCCTTTTCGAGGGGGCAACCTCCTTTACATTACACAAATGAATGATTCTTTGATGATTCAAATGACAAAACCTCCTTTCTATATATAGGAGTCTAAGGAGTCACAATATAAACCAACCGACCTAACAATAATAATATAAAGGCACAAAAATAACAATAGAGGGATTCTATGAGGCACAGTAATAACAATATGGGGACAATAGGGGCACAACGATATTATAAGGGATATAACTACAATAGTAATGGGGTAATCACTAGTATTATAGGGACCTAACATGCCCCTCTCCTTCAAAAAAGTGTTTTCCTCAACGCTTGAGTAGTTTTGGATGCTTTTGTATAAAATTCTCATCCTCCCATGTGGAATATTTAGCCGATAAGTTCTTCCACTTGATGAGATACTCCGAAATTGATCGATTTCGTAGCTATAGAGTTCTTGTTTCTGTGACTGCTTCCGGTTCCACTATAATTTTTCCTTCCTCGTCAAGTTTTGGCAATATTGTTTGAATTGGGAGCTTGTCACCTATAAACTTCTTTAAACATGAAACATGGAAAATTGGGTGCACTTGAGAAGCTGCATGAAGCTCCAATTTGCATGCCATAGTACCAATCTTTTGCAACACCTTGTGCGGACCATAATACTTTGGTGATAATTTATTATCCTTCTTAGCTTTCTTGAGGGACATTTGTTTATATGGTTGTAGCCGTAGGAATACCCAATCACCTACATCAAAACTTCTTTCGCTACAATGTTGATCTGCCTGTTGTTTCATTCTATTTTGCGCTAACACGAGGTTGTCCTTTAAGAGTTGGAGGACTTGTTGTTGATGCTCGACGTGATGTTCCACTGCTTGAACCTTAGAATTTTCTCTTAAATATGATGTGATGGATGGTGGCTGATATCCATGAAGTGCCATAAATGGGGTCATTTTTGTTGTTGTATGGAAGGAAGTGTTATACCACCATTCAGCCAAAGGCAACCATTTGACCCATTATGTCTGTTTATCAGATACAAAGCAACGAAGATATCCTTCCAAACATTTGTTTGCTATCTTAGTTTTTTGATCAAATTGAGGATGATAAGATGAGTTATGAGCTAACTGAGTACCAAGACAAGAAAATAATTTTGTCCAAAAATTTCCAGTGAAAGTGGGATCTCTGTCACTTACAATAATCTTTGGGTTTCCATGTAGCTTTTGAATTGTTTCCATAAATGCAGTAGAAACTGTACTGGCTTTAAATGGATGTGATAATGCACAAAAGTGTGAATACTTGGTAAGTCTGTCAACTACCACCATGATGACACTCTTTCCCTCAGACTTGGGTAAACCTGTGATAAAATCCATTGAAACCTCCTCCCAATGTTGGCTTGGAATGGATAAAGGTTGTAATAGACCAGTGTCTTAATTGTTTCAACTTTATTTTGTTGGCAAACCAAACATTCTGCCACAAACTTTTGAATATCTGATTTAAGGCCATCCCAAAAAAATTCTTTCTTAACCCTGTGGTAAGTTTTTAAAAAATCCTGAGTGCCCTCCTAAGGGAGAAGTGTGCAATTCCATAAGAATCTTTTGTTTTAGCTGGGAATTCTTACAGAGGTATAAGCGATCTTTGTACCATAACGAATCATTTTTCTAGCTAAATGTATCAGACGTACTGGAATCTTGTTGTAATTTTCGAATAAGTGCCGACACTTCTTCATCATTCTTCCATTCCTCCCTTGCTTCGTTTATCCAATCTGGTTGGATAATAGAAATGGCGCACAACATGCTTCCACATCCTCATCCTTTCTTGAGAGTGCATCTGCCACCACATTTTGCTTCCCTTTTTTGTAGATGATTTCAAAGTCATAATACAACATCTTTGTGACCCACTTTTGTTGCTCTTCAGAGGATAATCTTTGTTCTAAAAAGTATTTAAGGCTATCATGATCCGTTTTTACCTTGAAGTGTCTTCCCATTAAGTAGGGTCGCCATTTCTTAAGTCCATGGAGTATTGCCAACATTTCCTTCTCATAAATAGCTTTGGGTAAAAACTTTCCCTTGATTGGACGAATTTCAAAAGCAATGGGTCTTTCATCTTGCATTAGAACAGCACCAATTCCATTTCCTGAAGCATCACATTCCACAATAAAGGTTTTTGTGAAGTCCGGTGTAGCTAAGACGGGTGCTTGGCACATTGCCTCTTTAAGATGTTCAAAGGCCTTTGTTGCTTCCGGAGTCCATGAAAATGCATCTTTCTTCAATAATGTTGTTAGAGGTGCTGCTATTCTCCCATAATTCTTAACAAACTTGCGATAATACCCTGTCAAACCGAGAAATCCTCGCAGATGCTTTATGGATGTGGGGATTTTCCATTCGTTAATGGCTTTAATTTTGCTAGGGTCTACCTTAACTCTTTCATGAGATACAATATGACTTAGATATTCCACCTTCTGGACTCGAAAGAAACATTTGGATCTTTTTGCATATAATTGTTTCTCCTTCAATAGTTGTAGCACCCTGTCAACATGTTCAACATGATCCTCCCAAGACTTGCTGTAGATTAGTATATCAT